>JAUIMM010000094.1:27985000-28292500 GCA_031769625.1 Taudactylus pleione | reverse complement strand
AGGGGCATGGCTTGGCCATAAAATGAGTAATTACATAACCTTCCAATATTTTTTCATTTTGTGATAAATCAGACCACACCCAAGTTCACACAGACCATGCACTAGGGATGTGCAGGCTCAGATCAGTTCGTATTTTCCCGCCAAATTTCGTGACTTAGGGGCAAAACATCATCTTTTACGGACAAACATCATCTTTCATGGACTTTTGTCCATGAAAGATGATGTTTGTCCATGAAAGATGATGTTTTGCTTCTTTCTGAGATCTGAACTTGGTGAGGAAATCCGAACCGATCCGAGCCTGCACATTTCTACCATGCACAGATCTGATAATGCCACGCCTATTTATTGTGATTCCACAACTCAACTTGTTTTATGGTAAGCCAAACATTTTTGCTATGCCATACTTCCCAACTCTTCGACCAATGCGCCATAAAGCTTTATGGCGCATTGGTCCTGATTGGTACAGAGCCTGGAAACTTGGGAGGTTTGCTGTGTAGTTCTTGTCTCACCTGTAATATACAAACCAGTACACAGTTACATGTGTTTATTACAGGTAAAAATGTTGAATAGTTTAGACCTTTAAAAACTTCATCCTGCATATTGGCTTATCGGCAGGTCTTCTGGGGTGCTCCCAGAATACAGTGCTTAGTACCTACCAAAAGTGGTCCAAGGAGGGACAACAGGTAAACTGGCAATAGGGTCATGGGCGCCCAAGTGTCATTGATGCGCGTGGGGAGCTAAGGCTGGCCAATCTGGTCCAATCCCACCGTAGAGTTACTGTTGCACAAATTGCTGAAAAAACTAATGATGGCTGTTGTATAAAGTTGTCAGAACACCCAGTGCATCTTAGCTTGATGTTTTTGGGGCTGCGTAGCTGCAGGCTGCTCCTTGACATGTACCACCTACCTAAATATTGTTGCAGACCATGTACACCCCTTCATTGCAACGGTATTCCCTGATGGCAGTGGCCTCTTCTAGCAGGATAATGTGCACTGTCACACTGCAAAAATTGCTCAGGAATGGTTTGAGAAACATGACAAAGAGTTTAAAGTGTTGACTTGGCCTCCAAATTTTCCAGATCTCATTCTGATCGAGCATCTCTTGAATGTACTGGAAAAAAGTCCAAGCCATGGAGGCCCACCTCGCAAGTTAGAGGATCTGCTGCTCATGTCTTGGTGCCATATACCACAGGACACCTTCAGAGATCTTGTGGAGACAATGCCTCAATGGGTCAGTGCTGTTTTGGCAGCACGAGGAGTACCTACACAATATTAGGCAGGTGGTTTTAATGTTATGGCTGAGTGGTGTATGTACATAAAGTGGCAGTTTTTTAAAGGCAGAAACACAGAATAAGCTGCACTTTTGCCAAATCTGGACCTATTATATGTTACCCTATATGTTTGATATTGCTGTATTAAACACAAAATCATTTGGGTAACACTAAGATAATGATCATCATCATCATCATTATTTATTTATTTTGGTTACAGCAAGAATTTTGATGTAATATCAAATCAACAGAAACATGTATAGCAAAGGTTTATTAACTGAGACGAAAGCAAGGGAGGATTTAATTTTTCCTTTCTCTGAAGATCACAGATCTCTTCTGTGTTGTCTGCATTGGATACTATTGTTGTAAGAGAACAGCTTTGTTTTGTGTTCTAGCAAAACAAATATAAACAATTGTAGATGACGTAATGTCTGAAAAGAAAACACGCAGAAGAAAAAAGCAGTGTACTTAGTGGGTTTCAGGTGGGAGTGTGCAAGCTCATACATTAAAGTCATCTCAAGGTAGAAAATAAAAAACAAAAAATAATTCCTGCTCTATAGACTTTTACATAACGCGTACATGTACTTATATATATTTTATTACATTCTAAGTGAGAACATTAGTTACAGATTAATTTAAATGTCAGTACCATTTGAATGGTGCACATATCATAGGAAACTGATTGTATTTTGTCATTTTCCAATCCCAAGTTTAGTAACCTCAGTCTGTTATGGGGGTTACCAGTATCTACAGGTGGGCCAGAGGACATAGGTAAGTTGATCTAAATATATAGGGATATATGTTTTGTTGCTCTCTCCTATACCGGATGTTATTTTATTTCACAGTTCTGAAGTTCACATCCCTTTTGACGTGGTTTATATTTTGAGACTCAAATTACTTATTTTGATGCTTTTTCTGTTTGCTCTTTTCAGAAATATCAGTCCATGTAATGCCTGTGTGTTAGTGTATGCATATGTATCAAGGAGCATCATATTCTATAAGAATTCTCCTGCCTATGCATAACACTTTAATTATGAAAAATAATCAGTGTTCTTGTCCATAGAAAGATAGTTAGACAGACAGACAGACAGACAGACAGATTGATTATACAGTGTTAGTTAACACCCTGTCTGGGAGTTTAGCTTCAATAAGTCCCGGACTCTCAGGAATTGCAAGAATTTGAAATATCATATTTGTGTGCATGTGTATGTATGTATGTATGTATATATGTGTGTGTGTGTGTGTGTGTATATATATATATATATATATATATATATATAATATATATACATATACATACAGGGCCGGCCCTAGCCCAAATTCTTTGGTAAGCGAGTAGGTTTTTTTGGCGCCCCCCCTATGCAGTGCCCGCGGTAGTGGTCCCCCCTATGCAGTGCCCCCATTAGTAAGCTTATATAGTGCCCCCAGTAGTAGTCCCCCCCCCCATGCAGTGCCCCAGTAGTGGTCCCCCCTTGTAGTGCCCCTAGTAGTAATCCCCCCTCTTGTAGTGCCCTTAGTAGTTCCCCCTTGTAGTAGTCCCCCCATTGTTGTGCCCCCAGAGGAGGTTCCCCCAGTAGTAATCCTCCTTTCAAGTACCCCCAGTAGTAATCCCCTATTCTAGTGCCCCCAGTAGTAATCCTCCCTTCAAGTGCCCCCAGTAGTAATCCTCCCTTCTAGTGCCCCCATTAGTAATCCTCCCTTCTAGTGCCCCCATTAGTAATCCTCCCTTCAAGTGCCCCAGTAGTAATCCTCCCTTCTAGTGCCCCCAGTAGTAATCCTCCCTTCAAGTGCCCCAGTAGTAATCCTCCCTTCAAGTGCCCCAGTAGTAATCCTCCCTTCTAGTGCCCCCATTAGTAATCCTCCCTTCTAGTGCCCCCATTAGTAATCCTCCCTTCAAGTGCCCCAGTAGTAATCCTCCCTTCTAGTGCTCCCAATAGTAATCCTCCCTTCAAGTGCCCCAGTAGTAATCCTCCCTTCAAGTGCCCCCAGTAGTAATCATCCCTTCTAGTGCCACCAGTAGTAATCCCTTCAAGTGCCCCCATTAGTAATCCCCCCTTCTAGTGCCCCCAGTAGTAATCACCCCTTGCAGCCGCCCCCAGTAGAGACACACGTAATAATAAAAAAAACCCCACTTACCTGAACCCCCATCGCTCCTGCTTCCGCCGCCGCTATCAGCTACTCCCGACCATTCTCCAGGGCCGCTTTGCATTAAGGGAGAGACGTCATGAAGTCTCTCCCATTACCCACTGCGGGAGCCGGAAGATGGCTCCCGCAGTGGGAGCAGCAGCAGCAGCCGATGAGAGTCTGACAGACTGTCATCAGCTGCTGAAACAAACACACAGCTGCCGGCACCGGCGGCTATGTGTTTGGCACTGTGCAGCGCTGACCGAACTCCATCCGGTCAGCGCTACACGCGCGGTGCAGCTGTGTCACAGAGACACAGTCTGCACCACTGTAAGCCTCTGAAATCTGCATGGTCGCGGCGCCCACCGGCCCTGTGTGTGTATGTATATATATATATATATATATATATATATGTATATATATATATAGTGTGTGTTCAAGGTAGAAAGTGTTCAGTCACCAGACATCCTGGAGAATGTTATTATTATTACTAGGCTCTGCAGCACCACTGTTGAGAAAACTGAGCATACGTAATCTAGGGATGTACAAAGTAGAAAACATGAATGCTGATGCAAAAACAGAGGGTAGGGGCAGCCTTGCTTTTGAAAGCTTGAAATCTATTGGTATATAGACAGTTACGCCGTCACATGTCAGTTTTTCACATAGACTGTAAACATTTAAACAGTTTAAAAAAAAAAAGTGTTGATGGTCTCATTCCCACTAATGCAGCGATTGTACACTACAGGCAGCATAGTTTTACTGACACATGGCATATTTCTGCTTTACACAACAGTAATCATTGGAAACTGCTTAAAATCCACATGAAATGCTCATGAAATCTTTATGGAAAAGGCATCTGTTTTGTTTCCATGCATGAAAACATCACAATCACTATAACAAATAGCAATAAGCCATATCTAAAGAGGTTTTGTGAGTTGAGATGATTCACAAAGAGATATCGCCAAATTGCTGTGCCAAAAAGTTTCTCATTGCCCGGATATGTGGAACCAATATATTTGTTGACATTACAACCTTTAGTCATTTTAAAACGTAAGATTTATAATGCAAATCTTTTTTTATTTCAAATGCACAGCACATTGGTATTCCCTTTAACTTTGCAGTATAGAATGTGTTACAATATTTTGGTACTAGTTAATAGGATTGGCTGAACCCACTTGGCAATACTTGGTACAGATCTGACAGAATTGTGCAAAAACCTAAAATTTAAGCTGGGTAACATACTGTAACTGAGCTACTAATCACATTTCTAAATTTATATGTAATGGTTACAGGAGTTTATAAGAAATAAAACAAACAAAGAAGGATATCTGAAATAAAATGTATTTTGTGGGAATAATATTTTGTTTTCCTTTTTGCACAGCCGATTTTTTTTCTTTAAGTATAAACTGTAAATGTGATGCCATCTGCAGTTCTTTCAAGCTACAATTGCAAATGAGTAATTACAAAACATGTCTTACTAAAGAAAAGTAGGGCAGTAATAAATAATACTCAAATTACAGGTGGGAAGGTATGGTCACTTACATTGTAAATAGAGACAACTGAAGCCCTTACAAAGCCCTTAAGAAGCCCTTACATGCGTAAAGTACAAACCAGATCTGTGTATAGTTGCTCGCCTGTATGTGTGTATAATTAATATAGATATATGTGTGTGTGTGTGTGTGTGTGTGTGTGTGTGTGTGTGTATATATATATATAAATTGCCTTTGCTTTGTCATTGCCTGTTTAGTTCAATTAACACTTTGTTTAGTTCATGCACCCTCAAATTTAAATTGTATTTGTAATGTGTGATTGTGACAGAGTGTGATAAAAATTTGGGCAAATGAGGGGATGAAAGGAAGTCCTATTTTTCTTCTGTCAGTGTGTAACCTAACTCCGTTCCATTTATAGGCTCTTTGATCTTGCAACTGTTCATGTACATTCATCACCACATTAATATTCTCTCTTCCCTCCACTTGTCGGGTTTGGAAATGCAGTCATTGTCGCACGCTTGGTGTCTAGGACAATCATTGTGTTTCTGTGAGGCAGGGTGCAATACAAACAGGACACTGTACGGGTGTCACACTGAAATAAGAACATCTGTGGCATTATTCTTTGTGGTTGAAAAGGAGCAACGTTGTTTGGAAAAAGTGATCTATATTTATGAAAGAAGAGCTGCTATCTGTATCCTCCAAGATTGATATATTTATTGTCTTTATTGTTTTGTTAGCTGAATAATTCATCTAATGTAATAAGAAATGTGTATTTCACTAAATATGGCCATCTTGCTTCCTTTTACCACTCTCTTTGCGCAGGCATAGTGTTAGTGACTAGCTGTAAAACTTGCTCTCCAAATTGAACATTGTACACACTGGCAGATATTATAATATGTTCTGTGCCCGTCGGCCAGTGTGTAGCAGCGATATGACTGTGAACGATGTTGTTCACAGACATATCATGTTGGCTGTGCTGTACAGCCGATGGCAGATATATCTGTGAAGACTCCCCCCTCCGGCAATCCCTGACAGAGCCCTAGTGCTGATGCGCTGTGCCCTACGCCCCAGCCAGCTCGCATGTGCAAGATCTCGGGGACAGTGCTGTCCCTGCTGTGGTGATAGAGCAACGGCAGCTGTAGAAACAGTCAGTGCCACTGACTGTGCATACATTGCCAGGCATATCAGCACGTAGCTCCCCTGTTATTTACCACCCAACCCCACATTAATACATGGGGGAGAAGTGGTATCAGCACATATAACGTGCGCTGATACCACTAAACCACCATATCGTTGTGTGATACATCTCTCCCTATCTTTGTACTATTGATCCACATATTTTAAGGCAATTAAACTGGTGGTCCATTGACTGATTGCAGGACTAATTAACATTGTTATTTCCTATCCTGAGTCCTCAGTAGATATAAATGTAGATATAAATGTTGATTTTAATTGATCTTGTACCTCTGGGGCTAAATTACACGTTTACTAACAGACAACTTTTGATTTAATTTATTTAAATATTAGTAAATGTGGGATTTAATCCCGCCCCACAAACACAACATGTTGATCGAGTTTAAATAAATTAAAATTGACTTTTAGTAAATATACCCCTTACTGTTTGTACTGGTGTAAGTAGAGTGGTTGAAGGCGTTGTGACCACACAGGGTCAAAATGCTGATGTGGATCATAACTCCAGTGCCTCATAGGTGAGTCCTATTCATTGAAGTATCCCATTAGTTTCATAAATCTTTATTTCTCCTGAAAATGTTTGTTTGAAAGAGGTAACAACTTAATATCAGGAGTCAAGGTGAGAATCACCAACAGAAATGGTGACACTGTTGAATGAGAATGGATAACCCATTAAATTTCTACACTGTACATAATGGCCTAAAAGCTTACCATGTGCGTTACAATATTGGTGTGTTTTGCAGCATGTGGCTTCAAATAATCCAATCAAAATAAATCAGATTATTCTCATCATGCACTTTGGTAAATGTAGCCGGAATATGATTGCTATCAGCCCGTGTATGTAGTCTTCTTCCCATTGGTTAGGCCCCACCAGAAAGAATATCACTGCTCAGCCTCTGCACCAAGTAGCTGGATCTTATCCAATTTGGCCTCCTTGTTGCTCAGCGCTCCTGTCTGTGTGTGATCAAAATAAAGGGTACAAAGCTACCAACTGTAGGCTTATGTTTTTATTCAGGATTTATATTTTTACACCACCTGTCATTTTCATTTTAACCCCTCCCATAAAAGTATAAAACCATTCACCTACCCACCGATGTTTTACTTACATCCAGTCTTGCTAGATGTAAAATGAATGCTGTAGACATTCCTGATGTGAACCAGAATAAATGGGGGGGGGATTGGAGCCTGAGCAAATGCAGTGCTAGTCGGTGTGGTAGTGTGACAAAAAATGGTTTCTAGTGTTAGACCAGTATAAATGCATTACAAACCAGCTGTGGGTACAAATGCTAAGAATCCATTTTTTTTCTCCTCTTCAGGGTCTTAAATGAGAAACAGAAGCGGCTTTCTCAAAAGTAGCATCACCTGTAATATAAGACTGACAGAAAACAGTGCCATTAGAAGTTCAGCTGGAAAATGTGTTTTGGGTTACGTGGGTTTGTGTTTGGGTTTTCAGAAAACATTGAAAGGTCAGTTGTTGCCCAATAATCACAGCATAGTAAATGACCCGTGTGAGTCTACCAAGAAAAGTTCACCGTATGATGAAGGAGCTGTCCCGTTTCATCCCTGGTGGAAATATTACCTGCAATCACTTTACACCAATGCCTTGATTGCGGGGTTTTAATAAATATAGCCGGTTCTGGCTTTTTTTAGGCCCTGCACTCCTTTGAGTACACACATGTGCAACTATTTTCCACAGATTACTTTACAGACATTAGCTAATACAACCATTTCCCGCTTTCCGCATATTTTTCTGTAAAAGGTCTGAATCTAAAGACATTTCAAAACATTTTAGAGGTGCTGCTTAGAATCACATAATTGTTCCAAGTCTGGTAATAATGATCAAATCATTGAAAAAAAATATAAAAAGCAGCATTTAATGTAAACAATCTAGACTCAGATTTCTGTTTTTTTATGTATGCTTTCTATAGAATTTTTGTCCTACTGATAAACTATTCCCATCATTTTGTCCTTTGTAAAGAAAAGTATGTTTATTTGATTTATAAATATAGTAAACCTAGATATTAAGAGTTCGCCTTAATTCTCTATTGAGTTTCTTGCTGTCTTTTGAAATCTAGTTGAGCATGTATAATATTTTGTAACCAAAAGTATTTTATTTCAAACCTTTATTTATTTTAATAAGGAATAATGTGGAATTGTAAAATAAACACTGTAAATCTGGCAAGTCACTAATGAGCATGCACAGAAGCCCACACCAGAGAGAATGCTTCCACAGAACATTGCTGGATGCTGCGCAAAGTGGATTAAAGTAATGTAACTTTATAGGCAATGCCTAAATATTGGGTAATGCTGTATTTCTCTATGGTTTTATGTGACCCTGCGCTATATATTTATTACCAGTTATTTATATAGCGCACACATATTCCGCTTTACAGAGAGAATATTTGGCCATTCCCATCAGTCCCTGCACCAGTGGAGCTTACAATCTATGTTCCCTACCACATGCACACACATACTTACACACTAGGGTTAATTTGTGTTGGGATCCAATTAGCCTGACAGTATATTTTTGGAGTGTGGGAAGAAACCGGAGTACCCGGAGGAAACCCACACAAGCACAGGGAGAATATACAAACTTCACACGGGTAGGGCCGTGGTGGGAATCAAACCCACAACCTCAGTGCTGTGAGGCAGTAACGCTAACCATTACACCGTCTGTGCTGCCCGCTATCTTGGATGTAATATTCTGAAGGCAGGGGGTAATTAGTAATTTCTGGGCCCTATAGCAGAATTGAAGTGGGGCCCTCTAAGCTTCATCATAAAGTCATATGTAGCTCAATATCTGCTCCATCTCCAGTCTGTATCAAACAGGTCATAGTACTCATTTCATTAGTAGTAATCTGGCCCTTTGTTCCGAATGACATAATCAGTTTATCAGTAATATTTTTCAAATCCTGGCAACTACCTGCATACATTGATTATGAATCTATCCTTTTTAAGGTATATTTTTCCCTCTGAGACAGAGCCCCTGTGTTTCTACTTCAGGGTCCATAGGGTATCCACAGGATACCTTGGGGTATAGGTGTGACGTCAGTCGCAGGGCACCAAAGAGTTAAGCTTTCAGCCTCCCAGGATGCACTAGGTCCCCCTCCTATACCCCGCCCCCGGGCCAAGGCACCTCAGTTTAGTTTGGTGCCCGGCCGGAGTCGGGTGCACCTGTTGGAGTGGGGGCTAGAAGAGCCCCTGAAGCTTTTTCTTCATGCAGCTGTGGCTGCACATCTGGATGAACAGCATGGACAGTCAGTCCTGACGTCCATGCTGTCTTCCCTACACCCCGCCGGTACCAGAACGCCGGTACTGATCCGGGGATGCTGGTGGGCGTCTGGGGTCACAGCTAGCGGTGACCCCAGATGTTCTGGACCATGGCCGGATTCAAGGGGGACAGAGGTAAGCAGCGGGGTTCCGCGGTGGGTCCCCGCTGATCACATGGTCCTAAGTCCCCAGGCAGGGGGCTCCCTGGGGACTGGCTGCAGCGTGGAGCCAGGCGACCAACCTGCGCTTCCACTACCCCCTGGGACAGCGGACCGCAGCAGAGCGGTAGCGCTGCGGCGTCCCAGGGGTTAAATGCATGCCAGGGGAGCGCGCCTTCCCTGTCTCACAGCCGGCGCCTCCCCCGCTGCACACAGCCCTCTCTGCACTGTGCTGACTGGTCCTGTGTCAGCGCTCCTCCCCCAGGCCAGCTTCTCTCTGCTCCTCGGCGGCCATCTTCTCTGCAACGCATGGTGAACGCTGCTGGAAGTCTGGAAGGAAGCATCGTGGTCTGGGTCCCCCCGCATACCTCTCCTCCGCTGTGGCTCAGGTCTGTGTATGCAGCGCTGTGTCCTACCAGGCCCTGTGTCTGTGTAGTTGAGTGATCAGCGCTGTTAGTGCAGGAATTGTTATTTCTCTGCATTGTATGTGACTGTGCTAGCGCTGCCTGTAACTTTTCTTCTCTAAACTGTCAGCTTTATTACTGTCCCTGTTCTTTCTGCTAAAGCCCTTGCGGTGCGGTGCTGCAGGGTGGTCTCTCGCCTATTTAATACTTAATTGGTGAGAGAGGTCACATACGTGGTGCCATCATGTCTGAAAGTGATTTTCCCCTCCGGCTACAGTGTACCACGTGCAAAGTACCGTTAGCGGAGGGGGAGGGTAGCGCGGAGGGCCTTTGCCGGCAGTGTTTGTCCATGGCGCGGCCTATTATGGTTACAGCACCGGTACAGGAGCCGCCCTGGGCTTGTTTCGCTCAGGCGTTAACAGCTTTAGTGGGCCAGTTAGCTCCGCAGCCCGCGTTTACTCCGATGGGTTTGTCCCAGCAGTCTGTGGTGTCGTCACCCATGCAGGGGTTCCCACGACAATTGGTGGTACCCCACAGTCTCCCTATTTCCCCGCTCCCGGGTTCTCAGGAGCCAGCGTGGGTTAACTCCCTGACGAGTTCTGTACAGCACTTGTCGGATGTGTTGCAAGGGGAGTCTGTGATGCGGCCTCATAAAAGGCCGGTGGCGTCTCTGTCCGCTCCTTATGAGGATGACGAAGGGACGTCTGATGATGGGGAGATTCTGGATCCTTACGATCAGGAACCTTTCCATACTAAGGACGCTGATGCTAAGTCCAAAGTATATATTCCTGGACTTATTCGGGCGGTCCGCACAGCCTTGGTGATTGAGGACGAAGTTCCCCCAGCGGCTAAATCTAAGTATGCCTTTTTCAAAGATGTGAAGGGCGATGCCACAGTCTTTCCTCTTTCGGGTCAGTTGGTGGACCATTTAGAGGAGGCGTGGAAACAACCTGGCAAAAGATACCAGCCGCAGAGACGCCTGGCGGTGGCTTATCCGTTCGCGGATAATTATTTTGCTAAGTGTGAATCCCCTCCACAGGTGGATTCTCACGTGACCCGTCTTGTCCGTAGTGCCACATTGCCGATGCCATCCATGTCCTCCCTTAAGGATGCTACGGACCGCAAGGTAGAAATCTGCCTGAAGTCTGCTTATTCCCTTGCAGGGGGGGCAGCACGGCCGGCTATGGCCATTTGCTGGGTTGCCAGAGCGATGGAGCGCTGGGCGGATTCATTAGAGGCTTCTTTTGAATCCGACTGTCCGGCCGAACAGGCGGAGTTGATTGGCAATCTCCGTGATTCGGCCACCTACATCAACGAGGCGGCTCTAGACATTAGTACTCTGGTGTCTAGAATTTCTTCAGCAGCGGTAGCTGCTCGTCGCACCTTGTGGCTGCGATCCTGGAAGGCGGACGCAGATCCAAGAAAGGTCTGGAAGCGTTGCCGTTTACCGGAGAAGTTCTCTTCGGTCCGGATCTGGATAAGATTGTGGCCACACTGGCGGCAGCCAAATCTGCTTGTCTCCCGTCGGCCGCTGCTCCTTCTGGTTCTGGACCATCGTCCTTTCGGTCATCTAGGGCCCAGGGCAGGCCCAAACCACAGTCGTTTCCTCGACAGGCTGGCCCTAAGAAATCGGTCAAGCCCCGGAAACAGGCATGGAGTACCAGACGTCCGGCCCCCAAGCCAGATGACAAGCCTGCGGCCTGACGGTCCGGGTCTCCCCTTGGGGGATCCCAGGGTGGGAGGCCGCCTGCTGCAGTTCTCCCGGTGTTGGTCGTTCACTACGACAGACACTTGGGTTCTGGAGGTGGTCTCTCACGGGTACGCCCTCTCCTTCCGGCACAGACCCCCGGCTCGATTCTTCACCACGGGTCTACCATCAGACCGGAACAAGGCTACGGAGCTGCGGAAGGTATTGCACACTATGCTCCAGGCTGGAGTTATAGTGCCTGTTCCATTCTCCCAGAGGGGCCAGGGTTTCTATTCAAATCTTTTTTTGGTACAGAAACCCAATGGGTCATATCGTCCGATTCTCAACCTCAAAGCACTCAACAAGTCTTTGCGGGTCCCGAAGTTTCGGATGGAGACCCTACGGTCCATCATTCTGGCGCTGGAACCTGGGGACTACATGGTGTCATTGAACTTACAGGACGCTATGGCGGTCATGGCGGCTTCTCTGCGGCTGCAAAGAGTCCGCATGTTGCCGTACTTGGACGACCTGTTATTGGTGGCAGGATCTCCAGAGCTCCTGTTACACCACTTGGACCTGACCATTGCACTGCTGCAATGGCACGGCTGGCTAATCAACTGGCAGAAGTCCACTCTAATCCCGTCTCGGAGGATTCTGCATCTTGGAGCCTTATTGGACTCGGGACAGCAAAGGATCTTCGTGACGGAGGACAAGATCTCTGCTTTACAGTCAAGGGTGCGCAGTTGTCTGCACAGCCGCCGGGTGTCCTTACACTCGGCGATGAGGTTACTGGGCTCCATGGTGTCGGTGTTCGACATGGTGGAATACGCCCAGTTTCACTCCAGACCTCTGCAGCACCTGATCCTGTCCAAGTGGAACGGGCTGCCTCAGTCTCTGAAGTTCCAGACGATTGTGCTCACCCCGGAGGTTCGCCTGTCCCTTGCGTGGTGGTTAAAGACGACCCACCTCAACAAGGGACGTCCGTTCTGGGTTCCAAATTGGGTCCTGTTGACAACGGACGCCAGTCTTCGGGGCTGGGGAGCAGTTTCGGGTCCACACTTGTTCCAGGGCAGGTGGACACCGACAGAAGCGGAGCTTCCAATAAATATCTTGGAACTCCGTGCGGTCTTCAATGCTCTCCTGCAGGCACAGCGGTTTCTCCAGGGTCACCCGGTGCAGGTCCAGTCGGACAATGCTACCACCGTGGCCTACATAAACAGGCAAGGAGGAACTCGCAGTCGGGCGGCTCTCGTAGAGGTCTCTCGGATCCTGGTTTGGGCGGAGCGCAATCTTCCGGCCATATCAGCGGTCTTCATCCCGGGAGTGCTAAATTGGGAGGCAGACTTTCTAAGTCGCCAGGACGTTCATCCAGGGGAATGGTCCCTGCACCCGGACGTTTTTCAACTACTGGTGGACAGGTGGGGTCTTCCAGAAATCGACCTCATGGCGTCCCGGCACAACAACAAGTTGCCGGTGTACGGGTCTCGCACAAGAGACGAAGGGGCGTCTCTGGTGGATGCTCTGTCCGTCCGGTGGACGTTCAGGTTCGCATACCTGTTCCCTCCGGTCTCCCTTCTTCCACGGGTAATCCGGAAATTCAAACAGGAAGGAGGGACGCTCCTGTTGATAGCTCCCGCGTGGCCCAGACGGCACTGGTTCTCAGACCTTCAGGGTCTGTCCGTGGACAGTCCTCTGCGGTTGCCGCTACGACCGGACCTTCTGTCTCAGGGTCCTTGTCTTCACCCGGACCTGACTCGGCTGTCTTTGGCGGCGTGGCTGTTGAGACGGCCATGCTGAGGTCCTGGGGGTTTTCCAGCTCTGTGGTGCGTACCATGTTACGAGCTCGGAAACCGTCTTCCGCGAGGATATACCATCGCGTGTGGCATATGTTCTTCCAGTGGTGTCGACCGAGAGGTTATGCACCGCGGGAGTTTCGTCTGTCTCGGATTCTCGCCTTCCTGCAAGCGGGACTAGATCATGGGCTTCGCCTTGCTTCTTTGAAGGTACAGGTTTCGGCCCTATCTGTCTGGTTTCACCGTAGGATTGCTACAATCCCGGATGTGCGCACCTTTATGCAAGGTGTTCTCCGTATTCAGCCGCCCTTTGTTCCACCTGTGGCGCCTTGGGATTTGGCTGTGGTCCTGAGGGCTCTCCAAGGACCGCCGTTTGAACCACTGGGCTCAGTGGATATTAAATGGCTAACAGCTAAGACTGTTTTCCTTCTGGCCGTTGCTTCAGCCAGACGTGTTTCTGAGTTAGGGGCTCTTTCTTGTAGACCCCCTTTCTTGGTTTTTCATGGGAACAGGGCAGTGCTCCGCACTCGGCCCAAGTTTCTTCCCAAAGTTGTTTCCCAGTTTCATGTTAACGAGGAAATAGTTGTTCCGGCCTTTAACTCACCAGGTCTTTCCGTGGGTGAGGCCTCTTTGGATGTTGTGCGGGCCTTAAGGACTTATGTTGACCGCACTTCTTTGTTTAGGAAGTCGGACGCTTTGTTGTCCTCTATGGCTTCTGTAAAAAGGGTTGGCCTGCTTCAAAGCAAACTTTGGCAGCCTGGATCCGTATGGCTATTTCTGAAGCTTATCTTCATGAAGGCCTACCGGTCCCTCCTTCTCTGAAGGCTCATTCCACTAGGTCTGTGGGTCCTTCGTGGGCAGCTCGACGTGGTGCCTCGGCAGTTCAGATCTGCAAGGCTGCTACGTGGTCTTCTGTCCATACCTTCGTGAGGTATTACAGGTTTGACACCTTCGCCTCTCAGGATGCTTCCTTCGGGCGGCGGATTCTCCTTTCTGCACAGGAGCGTCCCCACCCTTAAAGGATACTGCTTTGGGACATCCCCAAGGTATCCTGTGGATACCCTATGGACCCTGAAGTAGAAAATATGAGATATGGTAAGAACTTACCCTTGTTATCTCTATTTCTACGAAGTCCATAGGGTTCCACAGGACTCCCGCCCTGTCGCACCTGTGCTGCAGATGGGCTTTGCTCTGGTCACCGGTTTTCCGTCTCCCTCTGGTGAGAATGTGATTCTTGTATGTGTCCAGATCTTTGTTCTCTCTCTTCCTTCTCCTCCTCCGGCCTATGGCTTGGTAACTAACTGAGGTGCCTTGGCCCGGGGGCGGGGTATAGGAGGGGGACCTAGTGCATCCTGGGAGGCTGAAAGCTTAACTCTTTGGTGCCCTGCGACTGACGTCACACCTATACCCCAAGGTATCCTGTGGAACCCTATGGACTTCGTAGAAATAGAGATAACAAGGGTAAGTTCTTACCATATCTCATATTTTCTGACCCCATAACAATCATGAGGGCTATAACTATACTCTAGGTTCGGCTATAGATACGCCCCTATGTGGAGTTATTTGCATGCCAGGTGATCCTCAGCAGGAATGAGAGTTAGGGTTAATGCTGGGGGCAGTGTTTGTGTTAGAACCATATTTCTTTATGTAAATTTAGCAGGACAAGTACAGATGTGTCCTCTTGCATCTTTTTCGCTTTCGCAGCAAATCGCCCCACTCATGGCGAGAGTCTTGTACCCGCAAGCTGTGTTCTCACCCGCAATCTCCATAGAATTGCATGGTGCAAACGCAGAGCACAGCATGGCGTAGCGCACGTTGCCTTGGCTAATTGCATGGCGCGCACAGTTGTTGCCCGATCGGCAAAGATGCAAAAGGACACGTGTACCTTGTTTCTTTGGCTGTATTCAACTTTTTATTATCCCCCCCCCCCCCCCATTTAGTAGAATATAATACTGTTTCTTCCTCCTACTTATAGACATCTGAGCTGATACACTTATGGCTTCTGGTCCATATTAGCACATGAAGCACACAGCGAACGTAAACAATCTTTATTGTGGCTGCAATGTAAATGTATCGCTTTAAGGACAGAGTACAATAAATCAGGTTGTGGGATTCCTGGCATGTGGAATCTTGTGTGCTTTCAGTCTGGCTTGAGTAATCCCAGAAGGGACAGGTACAAATCATACTAATGAGCTTCACCATCAATATAAATGATGTTTCTGTCTCCCTCTTTCAATGCTTGGAGAGTTTCCTAACTACATCTGCTTTATTTTATGTACGTTTTGGTGTTACTACATACATAGCCCATCAACCCCAGTAATAACTGCACAAAAGATTAAAATATTGGTTCTTATGATTTAAATTGTTAAATTAAAGGATTGAATAGTAATTACAGAAAATGTTGAGCATTGAAATACTAGAACTAGTGTTCCATTTAAAATGCAGGTGGTAATTACAAAGAAATCCCGATCTGTCACTCTGCTGGGATAGCAAATAAACCACCAGTGACTGGAGGAGGAGAACTTTTCTCATCTATCTTTAGCTGCGTGTGGGCTGACAGCAAGACCTGTGCTTTGCGGGGTTGGGCATATGTCCAGAATCTGTTTTTGGTCTACTTTGAGCTTCAAGAAGCTGAAGCACTGCTACCATACTGGTGCATTGCCTGGCCTGGGAATGTTCTAATGCATTTCCTCTATAACTGCAGCTTGTGATGGGTCTTCCCACTTCGCACCAGATCACAGACATGTTTTTTAGTTGCGAGACAAATCACAGTCCCGGAGAAAATTGCTACATCAAGCAGCCCCAAAGGTCCCAGAAAGGGGCAGTAGTAGGTAAGTAAGATGTAGATTTTACTGATGGCTTTCAACCATCAGAGACACTGAACGATTTAAACCTGTTCCACTCTTCAGATTAATCTGGACGTATAGCATTGTATATTCTGAAGTGTTGGAATTGATTTCCCACACTTCTGATTAGATGCAGAGTTAAATCTCAAAAGAATTAGAAGCATGGAATTGCTGAATTTCTGATAGGTTGAATGCATGTGTAGATTTCTTCCTTTTTTCTACTTATCATTGCTATTATTTTACTTGTATATTTATTTACATGTAAACATAATGTATTTATGTTTACCTTTGGCTATTTTTTATTATTAGTTTGACTCCTGTATAAGGGTGTGTTGAAGACAAGGAAGATGGAAATTATGCCTGAATTACTCCCATCTCATCTCTACCCTCCTTTTCACTAGACATACTGAAAATGTTTGAAACCATTCAAATTTTGATCAAACTTTTTTTTGTTCTAGTAACGAGACTTTGAGGCTACTTTGATTTTAATTAACAGCTGCAGCCCGATTTACAGCTTATGCTCAAGATCACAGTAAAACAAAACATGTTAAGATACACTAAAGGTTGTTTCCTTTTACATCAGGGGTCTTCAACCTTGGCCCTCCAGCTGCTGTGGAACTACACATCCCAGCATGCACTGCCATAGTTTTAGCATGCTGTTATATCAAAATGGTGGCAGTGTATGCTGGCATGTGTAGTTCCAAAGCAGCTGGAGGGCCAAGGTTGAAGACCCCTGTTTTACATGAATATATAAAACCTTGTTTAGTGGTGATGTATTCTATTGACTATTGTATAAGTATATTTGCAAATTATTGTAGGCATATGTAATAACCACAAGTGGCTTGTCACTTTAGCATCAACATTATAATACCCTAAAACCAATACTATTGGTAGCAAACGGCATCTTTAAAATTACAAATGGTAGAGAAAGCAATGGGCCTTTCCTTTAGCAAGGTCAAGTAGCAGCCATAAATTCTTACATAGGTTTATGGTTGCATTGCTGAGAAAACCTTAGATTCACCATTATGTGGATGGATAAGGTTCCAAAGGAGTGGCTGTGGCACAAGCCATGAATACAACTTGATCACTTATCAATCAGTACAGAATTTTGCAACAGCGATTAAGGACTTGGCATGAGATCTCATCATTGCATGTGCAAGTCTGCATTGTAACGTAGAGGTCACAGAGGAAAACAGCTTTTTATGGACAAGCCTAGCTGTGCCCTTGGGTTCTGGCTCGAATACACATTTTAAAGTCAAGTTCATGTTACATGTATTGAATAAATTATTCACAAAGTTGTGAACAATGAGCTTGGTTTTTGTATAATAATTTCCACTATTGTATACCTTGATGTTCTTCAAGTGCCATATGGACAAATTTCACATCTTGCATTGTAATCGTTTTGTGGGATTTCTCTGTTTCAACTTTCAAACTATTTAAAATAGGTTTTTTAATTCAGTGAGCGCAAAACTTATTTGGGTTGGCCCTATTATGTATGTATTATATTTTTTGTTATGCAGCATTATGTGCTATTTTTATATAATGTCCTCCAAATGAGACTTCAGACTGGTCTAATTTTTGGTGCATGTGGTACAGCGAGGGAAACTGTCCAAAGTCACAATGAGCAGAATTTGGGATTCAAACCCGTAGCTCAATATCATTATTTCAAAGCCAGTATTTTTAGTTACTGAACCTATATTGCCTGTTCCTTTCACATTGTATAGAAGTAGCATCTTAGTTAAGCACTGCAAAACAAATACTTAAGCATTGTTTCTAGGTAATTAATGCTCATATTTGCATTGTTACATTGTTTTAATCTGAAACGGCCAACTTTTCTCCATGCCTTTTAAATGTAGTTGCTACATAATATTTCAGTGACGCATAGAAACATGATGTAGTCAAAGTCTACATTCGTAATTTTGACACCACACTGTCGACTTTTATGAGGTCGACGTACATGTCGGCATCTGCAGAATGTCAACTCTTTCACAATGTCTGCATTCTGCATGGACCGGCAGCCGATGGTTAGGCACAATGGGGGAGGGTTAGTGAAGCGCCACAGGATCTGCCGGAAGTCATCATGACATCTGGACTTATTTCCATATCTTAAAGGATACTTGGCGCCAGTTACACACACCACTGTATCATGACATCACCGCCAGACCCGGAAGACACCACTGGAGCCGCTAGTCATCACCAGGATCCTTTTGCCGACATTCTAATCATGATAACATTTCTTAAGTGTGACGAATGTTGACAAAATATACCACACACATACTGTAGAAACATTAAATATATATAAAGATTTGTTGCATCGCAGTAGATGTTGTGGAATGTGGTTATTTAAAGAATACAAAAACAGAATCATGGAAATGGAAATAAAAAGTATGTTACAAAAGTAAGGATTGCTTGTTTGTCATTTTATTTTTAGTATTGCTCTATGTGTCTGAAGGAGTCAGCGATAATGATATTGCCAGCATTGCAAGGAACTTGTACAGAAACCAAACCAGGTTTTGTTACCAACTGATCTTCCTTTCTATTTCCCGGGTGGGGTACAAATAAGGAAAAAATAAATGCATCAAACTTATTTCTGTTTCTGAGATCCCTTTTTGCCAGCCAAGTAAAAAACCTAGGTAAGAAGTCTTGTGAAAGGCAAAGTCTGTTGATTGAGGACAACTGGCAAGAGAGAAGAGGAAGACTGATGGGAAGCGGGAACATGACGGCTAGATATTCCGCTGTGAGGGTGTGTGTGATGTCTCAGGGAGAAAATGAGTAATTTATCTGACTCATAGAATATCAAAGGCGTTTTGTGGGGACAAGGCATTCTGTTACAAAAGATTGTCTAAATAAGTTTGATAAATGTAGTACTTTGTTTTATTGTTGTAACAAAGAAAGTTTGATTTTTTTTTAATGTTTTAAAAGCAATAAAGCAGTTCACAACTTACATGTAAAAGTTATATAAAAAAAACAAAAAAAAACAGTCTCACAGGGCATTATAAAATGCATATTCCACTCCTGAAATTAGATCCCATGTGTGGGCATCTTATGGCCTTTGAGAGTGATGCAAATATTGCTGATCAGTTTAAGGATTTACTTTCTCGATGTACGATTTCAATGGCAGAAATGACAAATACAAAATCTCTATGTAGTCAGTTGCATGTGCACATACTGTAAGGCAATCCTTGATCACCCTCACTAGCCCCAACCACTCATCTGGAGCAACAGGCCATCTAGAAGGGAGTAGGGTAAACCTGTGTATTATATTAAATGTATAAAGAAGATGATGTGAATTGTTGTAAGTGCATGCTACTTCCTGTTCCGGAAATAAACATTTGTACTAAGTTCGTCTTGCTTAAATGGCCTACTGTATCGAATGGTCACCATTACCTGGCCATCGTGTCTTCTCCATATAGGAAGGCTGTTTGTAGCATTTCCTCCGGAAACTCATAGGACAACCACTTTTTATTGAAGCCAGTGTTCGTGTGTGTACTAAATGAGCATCAACAAAGGCCTAGAGAGAGCACAGCTAATTATCCACTCCACTGAGCATGCTTTTATTATGGCTTTGTAGCCTCCCTTATTGTTTTCTAATTGGTCTTTTTACTCTTCTCTGGGGATATGCCAGATTACCTTTATGGATTTGCTTTTAAGGTTGATATAAATAAACTTTATTTATATTGACATGTTTTTTTTTTTAGACATTTTATTAGAAATCCGTAATCTTGGGTAGAAAAATACGCATACTTGAACTAACTGAACAATAGTACATGGGTCCTGTATTTTCTTATTTCTCTGTTCAGCAATGATTAGGCCGACAACAAAAAAAAAAAATTATTTCGTAGTTTGCCATGTAATTGTCATGGTCTTTGGTCACATAGTCCTTAATAAGCTGCAGGCTATTTCTTGGCAAAGGATCAAAAGGAGACAACATGTTTTCCCTCCATGAATAGAAGTGGATAGCCTTCCAAATATACTAAGGATTTAGCACTTGTTGATGTGGTAAATCATCAATGCTTTGTTACAAACATTTCTCAGAGGATAGAAAACAACTGATAAAACAGCACTGTTTATACCAAGGTTGTGCTTGATTTCTCCTCTCCTCAAACATTTACTTTTATTTTGGTGAATAAAAGCTATTTCTGGGAATCCGTATCGAGCTGCTGCTCCTAGGAGCAGAAGGGTTAACGCTAGAATGAAATCTTTTCATTAATGTAATTACATGGTGAGAGTTGATGTCTGAGAGAACAAAGTCTTTAGACACTGTTATAATAATGGGGAACTATAGGGTGGAAAATGTAAACCTGTGAAGTTTTTTTTTTTTGCTAAGGTGGGGCAGGTTTAAAGCTGTGAAGTGATTGGATAGAGGTAAAGGGAGTGGACACCTGGTCTTAGCAGGGAACGTTGTGCTGACATAAAAGGTATAACTGGTGAGAGCAATCCAGGTGAGAGCTAACACGTAACCAGGGATTTCAGTCTGGTCTGACAGTAAGTAGCATTTACAGTAATGTCAGGCTGTCTGCTGTGTGTTCTGGTACAGTACAAGCTAAACTGCAAACTTTTACTACTTCTAAATATATTGTGTGATTACATGTGTGCTATATATGTACTGAATGTTCATTAATCTGGTTTAACTTCTTAGCTAATGATAATACTATCATATTTTGTAACCCCCATGAACAGTATATACTGTCTAAGTTGAAATTTACTAAAATCTGCTAAATACAAGTACTTGACAAACCACTGGAAATATAGGCCATGTTCTTAGTGTTGGGTAATATTTAAATGCAATAATCACATAGCCCAAGTCTATGTGTGAATTTGTAAATGATATATGGTAGGGTTGCTATAATTTCTCTTTAATCAACGTCACATATGAATTACACAGGTTCTGTGGCTGATTAAAACCAGGTGAAGTGCACAAATGAAGTCAGCCAGGCACAGACTCTGTGTATTTCATGTATCCCTGATTAAAAGGATATTATAGCCACCCTAATATATGGCTTATAGCAGTGTTGGCTAACCTTGACACTCCAGCTGTTATGGAACTACATAACCCAGCATGCACTGCTATAGTTTTGCTATTAGGGCATGCTAAAACTGTGGCAGGGCATGCTGGGATGTATAGTTCCACAACAGCTGGAGTGTCAAGGTTAGCCAACACTGGTTTATAGCATACTCTTTATATAGGCAGCTAAGAAAATGCAGTGGTGCAGCCCATGCTTTAGTTTGATTCCACATTTATGTTCTTAGTGTCCGTACCTATGATCATACCTCATCATTGTGTATATTTTCTGGCACCAAGCTCCCTACCTTGCTATATATCACGGTTTTGAGGGTTTATTGTTACTACTTCCTATTTCTGTCACATTCTTATAGTTGTACTGTATGTCGGATGCTTTAGTCTTATTTTGAGTGCTGTAATATATGTATTAAAAGGGGAAAATTTAAAATGCAGTAGACTTGAACTTTAGTTAGAATATTCGGTTACTGTAAGAAATTTTGGGACTCAAATGAAACAAATGCATTAGGTGTAAGTGAACACGTTTGCTTTTTTTAACTCATAGAAATGAAGGTAAAAATTAATAGGCAATGGAGGAACCATTTTAGGAGTGATGAAAATGGATACCATTACACCAAATAAATTTAAATGACAATCTTCACCTTGACAGCGTTTCTTTAAGGTCTACTTTACCCTGTGTTTATAGCACACACTCAGCCTGAAGATGTATTTTATTTATTTATTTTGCTACTGTAATTTGGTATTAGTTTTGTTATGTTGTGTCTACGATGTTTCCCTAAAACTTTGCCTTATTTTATGGTGCAAGGTGAAAAAATACTTTAATATATGTTTGAATGATAAAACTGTTGATTTTTGGAAAACAAAATTAATAAACAAAACGCACTGTACATAATTTACAGTAGTATAAAATTTACTAAAATGAATATACCTGCTATGTCAATAGCTGGTTATTTGTTTTGGGGAGAAAATAAAAAATTTATATTGAAAAAAACATGTTTGTACTTTGTATTTTTTATAGCGGAATTATGATAATCCTTATCCATTAAAGAATATTCTTAGCAGAGAATTTCTCAGGAGCTGAAATGATTAGATCGTTGACCAATTCCTATAAACCTAGGTGATATGATTTGAGAGATCTTTTTCCGCAGCATGTTACACACATTATAAGAGGACACAAAGATGGGATATGCACAAATAGCAAGAATAAGTATTTTCTGATACCAGACCATTTTTTTATCTGTGCTTTGTGACACACAATTCGATAAAAATAAATAATGAAAGGTGATAACAACTCAAAGAGGAAAGACCTCTAATGAAGGGCATCTGCTCCAGTACAAGTTATTGTGGTTGTGGTTATTTTTTTCTGCATCTATGACCCTGATCTAATATGGGTTGATGAAAAATATATCAATGTGTTTAGTGCTATACAACCAGTATACCATTTTCTTATTTTGATCGTTGTTAACTGAATTATAGCAATTTGATATACTATTTAACTACTGTATTATATTCTGTTTATGCATCATTAAAATAATATTTATATCCTTTTTTTGGTTTCAGCAAGAAAGAAGAGTAAGTTCATATTCTAGCATCATTCTCCATATAAAGGCAGCCACATTGTTTCATGCAAACTAACTACGTGAAAAATTGTTTGATATTTTTGTAAATTCAAAGTGCACTTGTTAAAAAGAAAAATAAAGACAACAAAGTTTGTGAGCTAGAATCTGAATACTGGATAACATAACTGAATTCAAGTTTTCATGACTGGCCAATATAATGTAATAAGTAATAATAGAGTTTATTTTCAAGTGACTCAAGAAAAAAATGACAACACCCTACTGTCTTTAAATTGGCTTGCCCATGTACCATAATTATAGAAACTCAAACTATCTTTTGATTGAAATATAATGAGCCAACCTAGTTGTTTATGTAACCCATAACCACCGGACTGATGTTTGCAGTATTATAAAAACAAATATGTGATTGATTACAATATAGTATGGTTTTCAAAGTTGATGTCATCATTGCACCTCCATTTTATGCTCCCCTAATAGATTACACTTGGAATGTTAGGAGTACAAGTGTCTGGACTTTGTGTGGCTTTTATCTTCTCCACCTGCAGCAGCAGTAGCCCCTGTTATCTGGCCTTTGATTGGTTTCCCATTGTAGACCACACACATACTGTAGCGCAAAGAATGCTGTATTGTCAAAAGACAGGATTAACAAATACAGTAATGTTTAGTTTACATGATAGCTCAGCTGTTTTCCCACAGCATTGTATTATGCTCCACCAAGGAAGAATTACAGTGGACTTTGATACGTTAATGAGATTTGAGTACTCAGGTTAGAATTGCTATATTTATTTCTATGAGAAAAGTGTTTTTTGTTTTTTTTGTGTTAACTTTTATCCAGAAGCTCTGTACACCGTCTGTAGTACAGTAATGCTGGGTACACACTGGTAGATATATTGGCCGATCATTTGATCGGCCAATATATCGTGTGTGCGTTGGCCAGTGTGTACCAGCGAAAAGTCTGCACAGCCGATGCCCATTATATCTGCAAATATATTGGGGCATCGTACTGTGTGTAACCCGCAGCCAGAAGATGGTTGTTTAATGTGTGTGAACAACCATCATCTGCATGTAGCCGGGATGGAGCATCGGGTCCCGGCTGCACTGCAGTTTAAAGTAAGCACTGGCTGCCAGCCAATTGCAGCTTGCGGACCGCCAGCCAATGAGAAACTGCGAAGTGGCAGCTTTTCATTGGCTCGCGTCCAGCCCCCGATTTAACAATTTTTAATTGTCAGTCTGAGACGGTCCGCGAGCCTGGATTGGCTGGCAGCAAGTCCTGACTGTAAACTGCAGTGCAGCAGCATCTAGGACCTGATGCTCCCACCGACTTAATTCCAGCCAGCGCAGAGAGACAGGTCAGAGGGAAGTAGAGCGAGGGGACGGTGTGAGAGAGGCAATAGAGAGAGGGTCAGAGAGAGGGAAGCAGGCAGTTAGTGTTGTAGGGGCTGAGAGGGAATCAGTTAGTGAGAATGGCAGGGGATGAGAGAGGGTAGCAGCCAGGGAGAAGTGTGGGGGGTGAGAGGTGCAGGCTGTGCTATGAAAGCACGGACGGAAGGGGGGGGGGAGATTCAAATCTCCATGCCCCCCTCTAAATTTCCATTTCGAGCACTGTGTACAATAATATCAAATCGTAGATTTCACTTTCGATTTCACTCATGTTCGGAAGTCCCGATCACAGTCCTGATACGCGAATACACATCTGTACAATTTAACTTGCAATCTTCGGCCCCCATCTGAACAAAATCCCGGAAGAATAGATTGTAATACCATACACACTCTACAGATTTCAGGCTGCACTGATGCCAGATCTAAACAGGGCGTGATTAACAAACATACTGAAACCATGGCATCGCCATTTTCTACAGTAGTGCTGAGTGTAGAATACATTCTTTTTCACTCCCCCATAATGAGTTTGAACCAAAAGAAGTTTGTGCTTCTTGTATTGGCGGTAAACAATTAAAGAAAGATAAGCAAGATGCGTAGTTGCTGGACAAAAGATTGGCTGCAGAGGCGAGACACCTGTTCCTATATTCCATTGCTACACGAGATTTGTGAAAACAATCCTGACAACTTCATGAATTTACTGCATAGCCTACCTTCCGGATATAATTATGCACACCCACGGTGCTGCTTCTGGTGGAGCATCGGAAGAACGGTGCATACACACTTCACTGTTTGTCCATTATTGTACCATAGAATCTGATGAAAATTAAATGCACATAAAACTAGACTTTTGATTTGACCTGTTTTATTCCATTACCATGATCGAAGGTGCTTACACACTCTCTTGAGATACTGCATGAACAGGTCAGGTATCGAAAGAATGGCCTGAAGTTTGTATAGGTGTTTACCCAGCTTTAAAGTTGGCCTGCATAAGACTGTCCTTGGAAGTGATAGAAATGTCTGACACTAGTTTCATAACCTCTTCCTGCTCCTCTATAGGATTGATATTTAATGGTGACATTGGTGTATGTAATATGAGTCATATTATCCAGATGACGAAACTATCAACATTATCTGTTTAAACATCCAATATTTGTTCATAGTCGAAAATGGTCTTAAAAAAACGTACTAGCTTGTTTTAAGGTGTGTTTGATTAACGTATGACTTCCTTATTGTGATCAATCTGTATTTCCAGCCCTGCTTATTAGTCAGTAATGCCCATAGTAGCACAGTAGTGGGGTGGGGGTGACTTGACCACCCTATGCCCATAGTAGCACAGAGTAGTGGGGTGGGGGTGACTTGACCACTCCTGTGATTATATTAATAAGGACAGGGTTGTATGTGACAGGAGAAGTGCTCTGGTGTGAGGAGGGGAATAGAGCCTACAGGTCTCATTCCTGGTAGCTGAGTCAATCAATGAGCTGGTGCTTTCTCCTGCAAAGTGCTTTATCATGTTACGTGGACCAGTGTGAAAGTATCTGTCTACTTGCCATGTTAGGTCATTTATTATTTGTGGTTCATTAAAAAGATTGCTTCTTTATAAATAATTGTAATGCAGAGCAAAGTATAATTGCATTCATGCTGAAAATGAGTTCTGTAACATTTATCAATCACTCTTATTTACTATAAGTGCAGTAACAGTGGCTGTAAAGTGTATCTCAGCCTACACTCATTAGTACACTGGCTTGTCTCACAGGTGTCTGCACCTGGGGAATAATGGAGGACAATTAACAAATGTACGTCCAGTTGTGTTACATATTTTATATAAGGTTGTATGAAAATGTACAGGCACACTAATCCCATATTACAGTGTTTCCATATGACTTATGTAATTTAGTTATAAAGAAATCTTTATATGAATAAAGTCTAATGACTGCCTCCAGTACTTCCTACGGCAGGGGCTGCTGCTGACAGCAGTTACACGGCCCATTTGATGCAACATCGTTATCTTTGTCTTTTGACGTTCACCTATATGTGTTTGTACATCATAGTATAGTAGCATCTTTTATACTGTCTTTGTTAAAATATTCAGTGTTAGCTGGGGTAAACAGGACCTGCTATTAAATGCATTTGCAAGGAACCATTGTTAAATATTCTATAATATATAACATTGATATTTGAAACTATAAACATCACCATGCAGAATTGACTTAATTGATTCACTCTTGTGATATCATAGGGCGATCAGGTTATCTTCTCTGTATGCTATATGGTCTCATTTTGACATTGGCCCATCAGAAGATCATCTCATATCACATCAAATGTACTGAGATTAAGTTGGTGTTGGTTTTGTATGAAACACACTTTATGAAAATGTGTTGCACAAAAGTAATATATGTTATGAATATTTGTTCATATCAATATTTATGACCACTGAAGTGTAAAAGTTTTTGATTAAGTCGATAGTTTCAATAGCAATGACTCTAAACTAAGGTAGAGGCTTTGACCTCCATATTTGGTAATTCTTCTTTCTTGTGAAGTCGTGTATTAGTTTATAGGGATATTCCATTTCATACAATGTCTGGGCTTCCCTCTCTCTCAGATCCTCTGAAGTGCTGGTCTTTCTGCTCCTTAGTAAATCAAATCTACAGAGAAAACCCTTGTGCGATTTGCCAGCTTACTGTAAATGATTCATGCACAGGTGTCAATACCAGCCTGCGAGTGTGAGAATTACTACTGTGTACAGTAGTTCAAGAATAATGTAGAAAACTGTAGTAGTTAGCGGAATAGATGGCTTTAAAACATCTGTACTATGCGCAGAATAAGCACCAGTTTGTTCATCCTTGGGGTTAACTGGATTTAATCCCTGAGTTAAACAAATGGAAAAAATTCTCTAAGTTATTCTTAAGCAACTGGTTGTGACCTTCAAATATTAGACCTTTCAGTAACTCCGGATATGGAGCCTTGGTATGTTTAACCTCGGTTCACTGCTTTTATACCACATGTGTAATATATGTACAGTACCACCAAAAAAAGAACTGTTTAACTCAGGTCAGCAAAGTGTGTACAGTAAATTGGTCTGTGCCCGATATACATGTTTTATAATTGTGTAGAAGCCCACTTCACAGATTTACATACTTTAGCTTATTTTCTTTGTATTATTATATCATACTCATATCATACTTATCATATCATACTCATAGGGAATAATGAAATGCTGAATACCTTAATAATGTTAGTTTCTTGAATCATGCAGGCAATTAGTCAGTTACAATAGACCAATGGTTTTCTGCAGTTGTCTCTAGGCACAAGCTTTTTCACACCTCACACCCCCCATTTGTATTTGCATGCATTTCAGTTGTTTCCATTGTCTCTCTGGTTTGTCAGTCATTTATTATTGACCTGCATTTCCTATGGGTCCCCATCTTATTGCTGCCACACAAAAGTTATCCAAAACATTTAGGACAAAATTGCCGCTGTTGGTTAGATAGGTATGATCTGGAGAGCTGCAAGTTCCACGCTTGTCATGTCCACTTAGCACACGTGGCCACCCCAGCTTGCCAGCTTTCACAATGCCCTGCCTTTTGGTCGGTGCTGTGAGAAAAACATTGGAACTGTATAGAGCAACATTCTGCAGGCTCTGGAGGGTAGAGTGACTGTTTCCCTGTACCCGGGAATGTAGTAAATGGAAAAATAAAGCCTCACAATACCTATACATTGACCTTAGGTTTGCATGAATGCCCCTTTGAAACCTTGCATTGACAGGCTGAGACAGGTTTGCATTATAACTTGAATCTACGCACATATTTCCAGACTACTTATGCTTGATATTTGTAAATCACAATGATAATTTGAGATTGAGAAGAATGAGTATTTAAACTCTATGAAGCATAAAATAAAGTTTGATGTCAGCCTAAGGGAGATACACTGTACTTAACATTCCAACCCAGACACTTGCCACAGGCTACAGCTTTTACTCCTGTCTTTATCCAGATGCCCCACGTCCTGGAATGCTCCCCAAACTATTTTGAAATGATGGTTTAGGGGGTTAAAGTAAGGACATGTGACTTGCCTTGTTGGTCAGCAGAGACATTTCTTTAGAAAGGTTAATGTTGGACATCTAATGGGTCATTTATTTGCATTAAATCTAAATGCTCTGTAATGTGATTGTTGTTTTGTATTTGTGGTACCTTGCTAGATAATAGGCCATTAACACTAGCACCCAGTACAATCCTATAATAGAGTCCAACTAGAAGATCATCTAGCAGCATGTCTTTAGTGATGCTGTAGAAATGGCATTCTTGTGCTTTTATAATCCACCAATATTCATTTGAACCATAATAAAGTCTGAACCTTAAGTAATGCCATTTTCTCTCTTCTACACTATGATTCCAAAAAATATAGTAAACCTCAAATCGCAATAGAAATTCTGTGTAATCGTTTGAAATATAATGATGAGGAATAGACGCACATAAAGAATCAAGTGTTGGAGAAGGACACACATCATTACAGTAAAGATTAGTCTTTGCTGTCTGCTTATAAGATGATGAATGTGGCATTTACATTCATTTTAAGTATGGCAGCTCCAAAAAGTATACATAAATGCAGAATAAGTGTTTAGAAGAAAAACAAAGTGAACTGTATAATGTGGTAATATGGCATCATACAAATTTTATTATTTGACATTTTAGCCTTCTTTAAGTTTTTACAAATATTGCATAATATTTAAAGATAGCGGATGTGTTGTAAGTGATATAATACAAAACATTTCTAAACTGGATGAAGCACAGGCTGTTTTGTGTTATAGCTTTACTTTAGCAGTGTAGTATTTTATTGTTTGTTTTATTTTCAGGCTATGCATCTCAAGTACATCAAGCAGTGTGACGATATGAAAAATTCTTGTACTGCTTGCAGGTTTCAGTAAATCCACATCACCTGATGAGTTCATTGCTATGTCATAATAACTGAACACAACACCCTTTTCCAATTTGTCCTCTAGTTGAATGGCAAAAATGTTTTTAAATTAAACTGGAAAAAAGTTTTGCAGCAGGCAGTGGAGATATGAGAACTTTGATTTGTTTGGTTTTTATTTGTATTTTTTTTTAATTAAAACAAAAATGTGGACATTTGCTCTACTTGTGTGTAATTTCAATAGTTAAAAAAATAAAATAAAAATTATGTCATGTAATTATATAGGTGGGTGTTCTGTATTCATCTTTTCTATGCATACTTGACAAGTTTAGGATCTCCTGCTGCCTAAAATGAGGGTTGCATTAAGCCTACTGTAGTGCATTCAGCCACAGAGAGGGTGCTGTGCACGTCCAGCTCCAGAACAAGCACATTACGAAAGTTTAGCATGAGTCTGAAAAAATACATTTTCGTGCTACTCTCCCTAAAAAGTATAGCAGTTTATAAACAAAAAATTAGAAACAATACTGAATGATTATAATTCCATTCTGGTAATACGTACAAATATGTTATGTATTTGGATGTGCATTTTTTTTGCTTTTTAACTTTTATTTTCACCCAGTGTTTTGTAGGTCTGTAATCAATTCTCTTCCACGCTTTGGTTTGTCTTTACAGAAATACATCACTGTACACCGTACTGAAGCATAGTGACATGCACAAAGGGTTATCTTAGTTGTATGAATTGTTTGCATTGACATTGAGCCAGTGTTTTCAAATCCCTCTCTTCTTCTTGTCCCTTTTCCCCCCTTTAATTCAGTATAAACAGTGCTTGCTGTAGTAACTTGGATAAATATAGCAGAGAACCTTTTTCTGGTAGATGAAGATCCCTAAGCATTTCTTAACCATTTTTGGGAAGAATTGATCTATCTGAACTATGAGAAAGAGGGAGGCAGTGTCTGTAAATTGAAGTGACATCATATGTATTACTCCCATTGATCCGCTTTTAGACTACAGGCAGGATAAAAGGAAATGGCATCAGGGAGGAAGTATGCCTCATTTAGGCACAGATCCCAGCGTGATAATGGAGTAATAATAGAAAACACGCCACTATCAATCGCTCGCTGCATTAGTCCACAGCACATTCTATCTCAGAAGAGGATTTCACTGCCCTCATTCAAGTGCAGGTTGAACCAAATGGGATATTCAGCATGCCAGCTGTGGTGCAATTTGTGTGATCCCCACTCCTGGGTGTAATGCTAACGGCAGTGATGGTGCTGGGGATGTGCAAGTGCAGACTTGTGTAACATTTCATGTCTGTGGAAAGGTCAGTAATCAGCGGTTTTGTAGTGTATATACCCGGAACCTTGCATTAATTGTCCTGCTGTAACGTATAGAATGACATATCGTTGCTGTAGGCTGTGGGTGGTCTTATTTTTTTTTTTTTCACTGCGTGACAGATGGGCCGTGTCTTGCAAACACAAGTTTGTGTTTTTTTGCAAAAGGAGAGGACATTTTAACTTTTTATTGTTTAAATTATTTGCATAATTGTCATGTCAGATTTTCTGTCCAGAACGATGTTGTTTTTCTTTATGGAGCTATGTTCATAGTTTGTTTTGAAAACGTTGGAGTTGAGATGTGCTTCTAGCTGTATGATTATGTCCATTATTTTCCTTACAATGCCACTGTTGTATATTAAACCATTTAAAAGAAAGCCTTTTTTTTGTAGGATACAATGTTATATTATTTCTTTTTTCCTGTTGAACAGCATTAGTGTATTTCAGTATATCTATAAAGTTTTCCGATCTCTGGCAGCAACAGGTTATTTTAAAGGTGTTTGATTTCATGTTTGCAGTAATAATCCAAATCTGTTCAGTGTTTGACTACTCCGTAAAAGTGTTACAATCCGGACCTAATTGCAATGGATTGTTTTATGACTTGTTTTTCAATGCATATTTCTAATTCTTTGTTAAATTGCATGCAGTAGTAAAAGATTTTTAATTTTAAAGTTAATTTTATTTTAATTTTTTTATTAACGAACTTTGTAAACAACATAAAACATGAACAAATATTTTTTCCCTCAAACTTTTCTTAAAAGCCGTTAATGGCTTCTGTATGTTACAATAGTGAGGGAAACTGTTTTTGCGGAACTATGCGTGAATAGAGTAAATTGATTTTACGTTGTTGAATGTTAGACATTAAACATGTTGCAGTTGTGCTCTGCTTAAAGAGGAACATGCAATTTGGATCGATTTTAAGTGGATACGACTTCTGTTGTGTGCAGATAGAAAAGGGCTACATGAAATATTTGATGTTATTTAACACCAATTCTTTTATCTGATGTCACACAATTTGATTTAGTGATATTGTGTGTGATATTCAGGATTATTCAAATATTCTGGTCTTTTTTTTCTATATGTCCTACTGATTTGGCAGCACCTTAATTTTTTCAAACAGTGTGTCTCATCATGTAAAAAAAAAAGTTTATCTAATTTTGGAAAACACCTTTGGATATGTGGCAGTGTTGTCAGATTGATTTCTACCATTCTCTTCAAAAAATCTGACTATATCCTGGGCCTTCTCTGTAACACACGAGTTTGACTATTGTGAAATCTATACCACTTTTTCTACGAAAAGTTTCTTACTCCTGCAGGCAAGAAATTTGAGGATGGGTTACAAAATTAAACGTATGCAGTAAAATATGAATGCTGTAGTATTTACATGTCATATGTGGTGGTATGAAAAAAGATATAAGGTGTCTGGAAGACTTCCATTGTTGCTATCACTACGAGCTGCCTTAAGCTGTGTGGCGAACCTGTAATGTACAATGGGCTTATACACCTGGCTCTGAGAAATATAAAGATACAACAAAGGACATAGTATTATGAGCTAGGATGTGACATAGACCTGTCAAGATCTTCAGTGATTGAACTAGACCATGCTATAGTAGTTGCATACAAAGTTAATGAAGGTTATTTGCTTAGTGGGGGTTTCATGCAGAAGCGATTACATGCGAATCATTCTAACTATCTCATACACTCTCTCTCTTTCACACACATACACAACCATACACACTCACACTCAGGGGTAAATTTACTAAAGTGAGAGTATTTAGAAGTGGAGAGGTTGCCCATAGCAACCAATCTGATTATACTTTACATTTAAGTTGCACCTTCTAGAAGATAATAGCTATAATCTGATTGTTGCTATGGGCAACCTCTCCACTTCTAATAACTCTCACTTTAGTAAATATACCCCTTAGTCTCTTTCTCTTCCTCCCCTCTCTCTTTAAATCTCTATCCCCTGTCTCAACTCTCTCCTCTCTTTTTATACTTTCTCTATCTCAGAGTCTTTCCCTCTCTCTCAATGAATACTTTAAGACTGCAATCTTTCAGTATAGCCAAACTTGTTTCCAGTGTCCTCTGTGTCCCAGGCTGAAGATTTGTAGATATGTTTCACCTTGGATTACAACAAGCTCCTTGACACAAGTGACGAGATGCTGTGCAGTGTATGTCTGGGTTATGACCCAGCCACTTTTATCACCTGCAACTGCTGTTACATTCAGATCTTCTGCATTACTGACCTAAAATCTATTGCCAACTGTAAAATGTTCTTTTCTCATATACAAAAACTGCTTACACAGTGTGCTACTTGTTTTTATAGCACTGAGTGTTCTTCTTTGTGTGATAATGTAGCAGTGAGGTGTTCCCTATGTGCTTTTAGTTTTATGGACTACTTTGATTTATTTATTAATTTATATTTTAAATAATAGATACTTTTAATGCAGTTACTTGAGAATGATTTATATGAATAATTATGTTGCATTTAGCAACTTCAGTAACAAAAACGTTTTGTTGTTCACAGCTTGTTCCAGATCAGCTGGTTTTACTTTTGGATTTGTTGTTGGAGGAAAATACATTGCTCGCTAAGACCCTGCAATGCCTAAAGAAGACCTACAGCCTGCAGGAGCATGATGCAGAGGTAAGACCAAATGGCCTTTACCAATCCCCGGCAGTATTATATGTGAGAATGCGTTTTTGCACTCAGTAAAAAGTCCACTCTAATTTGTATGTCTAATACAGTTTGACATTGTTCCATGATGGAATATACAACACAGAAGCCAGATACACACTGTTCAAATTAGCCTACTGACAAAACAATTAGAAATTAACCAGTAGTGTCAAAGTTTGTTTACACCAAAAATAACCCTTTTGCTGGACTGAACTGGACTAATGATATCAACTTACACCCTGCTTTTCAGTTGGTACATCATTCCTATGCTCTTATTATGACATTTAGATACAATATTATTTATGTCTTTGTTTTAAAATAAATTGTGAACTTTAGTAGCTTAATCTAAAATAAAGTGCATTTATTATTTGGTCACATTTATGTTGCATAACATTACGATATGTTATGTGGAAAATATATATTTTAGAGGGGTTTTCCACTTAAATAATTCTCCCCCCTTCCTAAAATTAGTACTTTGGTAGATGCCCCTCCCAGGTGTTTTAACTAGGAACTCTGCTTCAGCTCTCTCTATACTGAGAAAGCCAGACCGCATTAAAGGTGATTACCAGTAGTACCGGCTACATGTGAATGCCGGGGTCCAGCTTAGTACTTTGGGACGGACCACAGTAACACTATAGGGAAGGAATGTGATTGGAGCAGTTTAGTACAGGTCATATATAAAGTAAAAAACATCCTTTAAATTATTTTATACAATTTGTTGATTTCACTTGTATTATTGTCCTGCTCAGTACAATGTACTTGATTCAGGTTTGTACAAACCACTTGTATACCATGCAGACCAGTGTAATGTAGCTCACTGTTAGCTGTAGCTCTGCTGAATGCACTGCCACTGTCAGGCTCCATATACACTCTACAGGGGCAGCACAGACAGTGTATGGTTAGCATTACTGTTTAACAGCACTGAGGTCATGGATTTGATTACCAATATGGCCCTAACTTTGTGGAGTTTGTATATTCTCCCTGTGCTTGCGTGATTTTCCTCCTGTACTCTGATTTCCTCCCACACTCCAAAAATATACTGGTAGGTTAATTGGCTCTCAACAAAAGTTAACCCTGGTGTGTGTGTGTGTGTGTGTGTGTGTGTGTGTGTACATGTGGTAAGTAATTTAGATTGTAAGCTCCATTGGGACAGGGACTGATGTGAAAAACACTGCGGAATATTGTGTGTGCTATAAAAATAACTGGTAATAAATAAATACAGCAGGCTGAGACACACTGTAGCTCTATAGCTGTTTGAGAGGTACAAGTAGAATTGCAGCATAAAAGGTAGTCTGACACTTGTAGTTTCTCAACAGACAGGCTGCCCCCATCTGCAGTATACAATGGGTGGGGGATTTTAACAAAGCGAAGACTTTTAGCCACAGTTGCTCTGTGAAAAAGAGTGATTTTCAGACAAAGCCCTGATAATCAGGACTACATGACACAAATGCTAACACAGGGATGAGCTAAAAACTACATTTAAAGCAGTAGCCTCAAACATTTACATGTCGTCTAGTGTCATGGCCAGTGCTTTTGAAATGTTGCTGCCCTGTAGACATTTGCACACCTCTCAGTAACCGGGCACACAATACAGCTAATTACTATTACAGGGTGAATCTCCTATACCCAAATTGCTTGGGACCAGTAGTATTTTGAATATCAGATTTTTCCGTATTTTGGAATATTTGCATAACATAATCAGATTTCTAGGGGATGGGACCCAAGTCTAAACACAGAATGCATTTTTGTTTCATTTATGTTTCATATACACAGCCTGAAGGTAATTTTATACAATAATTGTAATAATTGTGTACAATAAACTAAGTTTGTGTACATTGAATGGGATTGGGTATGATATCCCTGCGGCTGAATAGCCACTGGTTCAAATACCGACGTCGGAAGCCCGACTGTTAAAGATCCCGACTACGGCTGGCAAGTACCCTCCCCCCCCTAACCCTCCCTTGATGGTGCCTACCCCTAACTTCCCTGTGGGGTGCCTAACCCTAGCCCCTCCCTTCCCGCACCCTAAACCTAACCTGGGGAGGGGGGTGCCTAATCCTAACCTCTCAGTGGTGCCTAAGCCAACCCCCCCCTCCCCGTAGCCTAACCCTAACCCACCCCGGGGTATCTAACCTTAATGTCCCCATGGGGGTCCCTAAACCTAACCTCCCCATCCCCGGGCTAACAGTGAATGTAAGCCGGATACTTACCTATGGGATGCCGGCATCGGAATCTTGGTCCTATTCGGGATATCAGCGGCCGGTATCCCGTCCGCCAGCATCCTGACTACATCCCCATTGAACCATCTGAAAGCAAAGGTGTCAACCTGTAATAACTGCTTCCATCTTTCTCTAGCTTGCAGGTATAGTTGAACTTCATAATTGAATAAAATGCTTAAATGAGAATATTTAGCAGTTTTCTGGGATGCAGATAGCAAAGAATGACTATTACTTTGTCAGAGTTTTGATCAGCTGCCTTATTAATTACAAATAAAAGTGTGCTCAAATTTAAACAGCATGTCAAACTACTATTTCACAATAATATATAGTAAACACTCTGTAATAATGAGTTGAATGTTATACATGAAATTAATGGACTGTATACACTTAACTAAATATATTCATCATGTTGTGTCACTCCCCTACAGCCATTTGCCCCATATTAAGAGAATAAAGTAACATGCATAAATGCTCGGTGTGGATTGGCTAATTCAGGGGCAGGGTTAGTGATGTCACAGCAACTCAGTCCCAGCATTTTTCCCTGCACCAGATCCCATCACAGCACTGTCCTAAAGATGTGGGAGTAGCTTCGGCTATCTATAATGAAGTTAACAGGATAACACTAATCAATGTATTTTATCTTAATGGTTCATATATGATTGTTTTTAATTTGTTGTTTAGTTCTTTAACCATCAAAATATTGTGTACACAGCATCAGTGATGTCATGGATATCTCAATGAGCAATCAGGCATTGGCTTACAAGTTTGCTAAGCTTTATATTGTCCTTGTTAACTGAAGAAATTTTATTTAACCAGAAAAAAATGACTATAGTCAAATTTTGTAGTTTTAGTAAATCTAATTATTTTGTAATAGAAATGCCTGTGAATAGTTTTTAGTAATTGGAGTATGATTGTAGTAGATGCATATACTGTACTCTTTCTGAGTTTATTGGCATCATATATTATGGGAAAGGTGTAAGTACTTGTACTCCCAACATAGAGAAGAGAGGTAAGGACGTTGCCTAGCTGCAGAAACAAACATATACAGTCACTTTCTTATCAGACAGCAGAATTGTTTTTTAAAGAGATGGAAAGAGCTGGTTTAAAATACCATTAAGTACTAGATAGTTTAAAAGGAGTTATGAACCATGACTGAGAACGAAGAACAAATAAGGCAAAGAAGGAATTAGAGAACTACTTTGGAATTCACATACCCACAGTCAAACTGTTCAGAACTTTTTTGGGTTCTGCTTCAAAGATATTTCCTTGTTGTTCTGCAGCCAATGCAATTGTAATGGTATTTGGGAAAAGGAGAGCTTGCACGCATTTTTTTCTTTTACTTGATGAATAGTATTGTTGTCCTGTTGTATGTTTTCTTTTTAGTTACAATGACTAACAAATATATTATAATGTTGTAATGCATGAGTGAATATTTACATAGCAGCCTAAGTCCATTCTTGCAAATTGAAGCAAAAATAGGTTATACCTCCGATCCACCTAAATCACAGGTTCTGAAACTCGGTCCTCAGGACGCCAAACAGTGCATGTTTTCCAGGTCTCCTCACAGAATCACAAGTGAAATAATTAGCTCCACCTGTGCCTTTTTTTAAATTTGTCAGTGAGTAATAATTACACCTGTGCACCTGCCATAAGAAAATGTGAACTGTATGGGGTCCTAAGGAGCGAGTTTGAGAACCACTGACCTAAATCATGCATGAATCCCAACAAACCATACAAATTCTGTGAGACTACACCCCTTTCTGTCGGCAAAAATCAAACTTTTCAAGAATATCGGAACTGTTGCAAGTATGTACCTGATTACACTTCTGTTAAAGGTATCACTTGACATCAGACATAAGAACACAGTTTTACAGAGAAGCATATGGATTTTTGGCCAAGATGGCTGCCTCTCTGTTGGAGTGCATACGTTTGCAGTAGGCTCTGGTAAAAAGTGGCTTGATCAAAGGCGTTCCCGACTGTGCACTATTTTGGGCATAAACAATTTAAGATTTTATTGAAGGGATTATGTCAATAAGAGAGAGGGATAGAGAGGAGGTGCATTTCCTGCTTTTTTTCAGCACAAAAGGCTCGAATTCTCCACCATCTCTGATGTCCTCAAGATTAAGGGGCCTATGTATCAAAGCTTGATGAGAGATAAAATTGCGAGAGAAAAAGTATTAACTAGTCAGCTCCTAACTGTCATTTTTCAAACAGCCTATAAAATGTAAGTTAGAAGCTGATTGGTTGGTGATTTATCTCTCACGATTTTATCTCTCATTAAGCTTTGATACATAGGCCCCTTTGTCTTGTCCCTATTTTGTGTTTTATTTTGTAGCTTTACTTTTACTGAAAAACACATGTAGGTGCAATGTACTTCAATCCATTAAAAAGAGGCTTTACACACACAAAAGTCACACATTCTTTGGATTTGTTTAGGCCGTAAATAAAGCTAAACTGAACAGTGTTTTAGGTTGAAATCTGAGACATTAAATTGGAGGAAGGGGATAGTTTTAAAATGGTTTTAGGTTGGACTTTGATGTAACATGTTTATTGTTTTCACCCTGCACATTTCCCGGAGAATCAGTTAGCCAACTTTATAGTGGTGTCTCCAAAGACCCTGAAGTGGGTGTTCACCTTGAAATGCTCTTAATAGGTTGGAGTTAGTGTGGAAGGCGGAATTTTGCAATCTTTTGCAGTTAGTGGCACATACAGAGGTAATGCAGTGTAAATGAGTTACCACTTGCTGCACCAGGCGGTAAGACAGCGCTCCATGCGTGTGCTGGTCCCATGTCACCTATGTGAGTGATACCTCCACACTGCCAGATTAGCAGACAAGTTGATTAATGGAATTTGAGGGAGCATTTTGTATAAGGACAGACCTGCGCACAGGCTGCTTTACTAGAAAAGTGCTGAGCTGCATTACAGTCTGGTTCTCACTCCCTGAGCCTTGTGCTGCATACAACACTGCCGTAATGGTGCGCTGACGTGGACACACAGGAATGTGTTTATTTACGTAACTAGGTATTTTCACTCCCTTTCAGCAGAAGTTTTTCTATTTCATGGCTTTTCATATCCTCTAATACTTAAAAAGGGTGGAAGAACAAATATGGCACAGTTGAGAACTGTTCTGAGCATCAAAATATCCTTATAGGGCAATAGAGATTTGTCTCATTTTATTCCAGCCTTTTTGACATTGTTTATACACATTTACAGTTACCAGACTGTTATTTTTAATTAGTATGCAAACATACTTCACTATATATAGTAATTAGAATGTATTTTAATCGTGGCTGAATACCAGTGAAATGTCAGTTCTATAACAGGGAGAAGCACGGCTGGGAAGTGAGGAATAGAGCAGGACAGATCCCATTCTGGCGTGTCAGGCCAGTAATGTAGGGCTTACAAGTCACTTCTCTTTCATTAACTACAAAACAAACTGACCATTCAAATCTTTTATTTTCAGTCCTGGAAACAAAGAAAAGATCTGTCTTAACTGTCAATAAAGTATGTATATTTCCCCAAAGAATAAAACGCTATGATCTTTCCAAAGGGCATATCTCCAGCTTTCATCTTATCAGTCAAGGTGATATCAAGGACTCCACAGACTTTTTCCAAAGGGAAGATAACATTGTTTGCTATGCAGTGGCTAGAAATGACAGACAGGCCTTTTACCCTACCTAACCCCTTCCATCTCCCCAAATCCATTTTAAAGTGCTGTCTGTACACTGAGATTTTAAAAGTGATAAAAAAAGAGTCTTCAGTGTTATATTGAAAATATATATCCACCTTTCTTTAATGTTAATATACTGAAATTCAGTTCTTCGTACACCGTTGTTTGTCAGTAGTTAAAAGCACTTATTCACAGTACTAGTACACTTTATTATATATAGGCTTTAATGAGCGGAGAAATCTTTCTGTTCATGTAGTTATACAAGTGTAATGTTTATTAAATAGTTATTGTTAAGGTAATGACTGTATAGCTTTAGTTTTAATCAGTCTATTGACTGTGTGGAGTCTTGTTTTCGCTGTTTTCCACTGCACTAATAAAGTTTTGTTTTAATATTTTTTTTTTACAGACGTTAGTCTGCAATAGGCCTGTTTTAATTGTATTTATTTAGTTTATGGTAATTTCAGTATGCACACTAATTCTTTAATTGATAAAGTAAGTTTACTGGGCTTCAGGTATGTCCCCCAGCCATTGCTGTTTAACCTCTGGATGTTTCGCAACTGCTATAAGAAATCCAGCACAGGTTTAGGGTGGGCGGGCAACATGCTCACGTGGTGGAAAAAAAAACAGTATAAAGGTGTATAATCATTTGTTCCTCTGATCATTCAGTCCTGGAAGTAAGTATAAAGAGATCATTAAGAGTAGCACAATCTGTGTATGCAAACCCAGAACAGGATTACACACCACAGGCAGCAGTACAAGCCTCCAAGACTATCTGCATATATGCAAATGGTTTGAGTTACAAAAATAAGTGTTAAGAGCAGTATAGAGTTGTATTGTTTTCTTCTTCACAATTAATTTGGACTACAGGATTCAGAAGGATCAGTGTGAGAAGGTGAGAGAGCCAGACCTAATATGTTTTTTAGGGCGACAGCCAAGGCATGCTAAAAGGAAATTTCTGGTCACACACGCAATTCTCACAATTCATTGTGAACCTATCAGTAGTTTCCTGGTGTGGAAAGAAGTTGATGCAAGAACGCGTTGTGCAGGAAGTCTTACACCATGCTGCTATTGAGATTGTGTCTGATTCACCCAGTCTCTAGTCCTAACTCATATAATAAACAGTATCTGCTAAACAGAAATGGCACAATATATTGTTCTCTTAATGTGTGCTAATTTCACAATCCTGCACCTAGTAAGACCTTTCTAGTACTATCAACACATTTAATAGTTCAGCTTTCACACCAAGCTTCTGACCCGGGATATTGCCGAGGCTGGGGCAACCCAGGTCCTGGCTTGGTATGAAATGGTCGACCCGGATACAATGCAGTCTGAAAGGGGGGACCCAGGTAATTCGACCCAGTTTAAGTTTAAAAGCTGCTAATTGGCTGTGGAGGCAGAGGCCGGCCTCAAGGAAGTGACATGCAGGGCAAACATGGGTGCAGCATGAATGGGGAGAACGCAAGAATAACCATGGTCCTGGGTGCTGTATGAAAGGTCTGAGCAGCTGTGACACTAGTTGAAACCGTGTTCATTAGCCTGGGTCGGACCTGGGATTTTGAACACAGTTTCCAGGAGCTTCTTTCTTTTGCTATGCGTGTCGTGTAGAATACTCATGACTATATGTTACTGGACATAATGCTAAATATATGCTAACCTTAAATACATTATTACATTTTTGAATGTACTAATGGATTCTGAGAATTTCAGGATATGAAGCAAGTGAAGTCATACTGTGCAGTTTTCCATACATACAGAACAGGAATGCAGAAGAAAATATGAATGGGTTGCCCATAGATACAGAATAACAATAGTTTTACCATGTGACTAAATCAGTCCATACATACAGAATAAGGCAGGTACTGCCAGTTGAATTATCATATACTGTAACAAGAATAAGTGGCACTGTGCATTTAGGAAAAGGACATGCATTGCTTAAAAAAACAGGGTACATTTTAATCACAGTTGTAAGATGTGTTCAAATACTTCACATGCCTGGAATGCTCTTCCTGTAAATATTGTCCTATATGTAATAAGTATAAAAAATTGGATTTATTGAAAAGTTTATGGTAGAGAGGAACGGTTTCCAGTATTAACACTTTAACGTGTTATGTTGTGCTTAGTGGCCTTACAGAGGGCAGAGATATACCACTGTCAGTCAGTTTTATTCATGTTTCAGTTGTGTGGTTTTATTAACAAAAATGTTAAGGTGCCCCCCCTCCTCCCCCCCCCCCCCCTCCAGGCACATGTTGTACATAATATTTATTTTCGTTTATAGGGGTCTGCTCTTCAGGAAAACTACATTGCAGTAATATATTGTAGTTATTGTATTATTCTATATTAGGTTTTTTTTGTTATCTATTGAAGATAATGTATAGATGATAGGATAGTCAGGATATACTAGCAGTTTTCTCATATTAATCTGTATATATTCGTAGCCTGCTGGAGGGCAGTGTATGCTGTATACCAGACTGCGATTTAAACAATAGTGTGGGTGGAATAGAGCCATCCACACAAATGTCTCATTGTTCCTGTAGTCCGCCTATAAAAAGAGAGCTGCACTATAAAACGGTGGCATTGTATTTCACAGCTGTAATTTATAAGCACTCATAAAGCCATACAAAAAATGGTATTTGAAAGAAAGTTGTTCTTTTCATGAAACGGACCATTGTATTGCATTTTAGCCTTCTAATAAATAACAGTTCAACTGCTTATTGTATGTCTTATTTTAGTTTGAAAGATCAATTCATTGGAGAACTTGAAATGATATATTTATGTTTTCATCTATGTCCAAGAAGTTTTTATTTAACTGAAATCACAATGCTGTTATTTCTTACAATACTTTATTTTAAGGGGTGTTTCTAGTCCATCCCAGTTCAGTGTCCTGTCATTGTATGTCACTGGTCTCTAATTGTTTAAAAAAAAAAAGCAATATTATGTACTGTTTTACTTTAGTTGTATTTATTATTTTATAGTCAGTTGTTATGTAAGCCAAGTATTTGAAACAGTGCCCCATTGTTATGTAACATATTTTGGTGATATAACTACAGAGACAACCATGTCTTTCTTTCAGTTCTGCCGCCTGTGTCATTAGCCAGACTGATAAACAAAAATGACTCAATGTAATGATTTTGCAATAGTCAAAGCTTCACTTTATATTTCTTGATTTTACACTTGTTTGGGTGTGTCTGACTACGGTCTCAGCGCTTAATTGTATTCAACCAGATAACCATCCTCCGTTTTGGAGTGGGTGGTAATATAACACCCTGTAGCACTTGCCAAACTGCTTCAGGAAGGTTATATCCAAAAATTAGAGGCTTCACCTATGGCTCGGGGACCATATATTTTTTATATCTTCTTTCTACTGGCACTGCTATTGCAAAAACTTATAGTGATAAGGGATCTGTTATTTGCAGAGCTCAGTTTTCCAAATAAGCAGGATTTTTTGTTTTTGTTGTTACTTTGAAGTCTATTAGCTTTAAAATTATCCAATTGTTGTGCTGTGTAACCTTGGCATAGGTCCATGTTGGGACTGAAACGTTGGACTGCAGTCTGAATTTGAAACACTGGCGGTATGTAAATAAAAACTCTACTTCTTGGATGAAATTGGTTAGTGCCTTTTTTCAAATTTATATTTAGTAAGCAAAGAAAGTACTTTTTTTGCCATACTGAGGATGCACCCCGTCTATGAACTTATGTTGCAGTGAGTACAGGCTTCTTTTATATATATATATATATAATATATATATATGTATCCACGTGCGTGCCTAAGCGCACACTGCCCCTTGCATTCTCCCCATTCTCCCACCAGTTTACGTAAGAACAGTTCTGTCACTGACTGGTGAACTGGCTGATACCTTTTCAGATTCTGGTCCTGGAATACACTCAATGGCGTCACTACTGGGGTGCGAGCCACACCAGGTGACACCATCCGAAGGAGTGACATCAAAATAGCAGAGCTGTTCTGCTATTTTGGTGTCACCAAATAGAGCAGTAGTAGGGTGATGGATGACACTGTACTCAGGGAGGCTGGGGCTTCTGGACAAGCACCCAGAGTGACGAGGATGGGGGTATGACACAGTCATGCCTCCAAAATGGCCATGCCTTTTTTGGGAATGCACAAGGGGCCATTGAGTGCCGCATCGGGTGTCACCACACCACCTCTGATTGACTGCCCAAGATAAGTCCCTGACAAGAATCTGCACTGCTGCTGGGACCTGGTTGGTAGAAACCGATAAGTATCAATTACAACCTATATTTTATAACACTTAAGGGTCAGTGCATAGGTCTTTGCTCCATGTATGTAGTTACTGCATATACTTTTTATTCCATATGGTTATACAAAGCAATAAAGTAAGATTTATCCTGTTGATCATAACTCTTCTCATCTCGTTTCATGGATTGTGTGTGTTTAATATAGCCCAGTAGTGTGTGAGTGTAAGTATGTATGTATCTGTCTGGTGTTTTTGTCCCCCTGATGAAATCCTAATTGGATGAAATGCATTGGGGTGCTGCTTTGCTATCTGGACACTACTATTTGATCAATTTACCTACTGGTCCACCATGCTCTTGACTCGGGTTTGAGCTTCCAGAAGTGGTTATCCGATAAGTCCTTTTTATATCCTTTTCTTGTATCCATATTTTATTACATTTATTACACAGTTTTAAATTTGAACATGATACACTCTGATTTTGTCTCCTTATTTTAAGATACATGTGAAGCTTGCCTAATTGATAAAATAAATATTTCCACTCAAGACCCTGGTGGCAATTAAAGATCCCATTGATAGGCAATTTAAAAGAATTGTTCTGATACTATGCCTTTTTGAATACACTCCTTTTTGAGTTTTTACTGTATGCACTTAATTTTTCCATTGGTGACATCAGTGCCACAATAGGGCTTTATGCCACCCTGTGCCGACCCTGCCCTCTACACCCGTGATATCACAATGTCATGCCTTGGGGGAGGGTCCACTGTCTCCGGTAAGTAGAGCACTGCATAAGGACGCTCTGGGCAGCTCCACAGGCTGCAGGGTGAGACAATCTGGGCTGATTTGAAGTAACGCTAGTGGCAGCACACACCACTAATTATGGCCCTGGGTGAATTTATATATATATATATATATATATATATATATATATATATATATATATATATACACTTTTTTTTTTTTATGTTTATTCACCATATGTGAGCACTGGCCAATCGATGCTCATTCGTTTGCAGGAAACAAAAATATAAGTTGTCAGGTGAGCATAACTTTTTTGTTATTCTTTGATATGCAGATTTGTTTGTCATATATGGATATTTCGAGTACATCATATTTTACCATCTGATTCACCTGAAGGGTGCTTTTTTCTACACTTTTTTTTATAAACTTAATTTTATCATCTGTTAGTAAAAACTTGGCACCTGGAATATTTGTTGTCACTCCTTATCATTCCTTATGGGGAGTGTCACCTTTTTTGTTTGTGTGACTTTATCTATCTATCATCTGTGTGTATGTATATATTCTAAAAGGACACTTGTAGAGTATTTTAATATATTATCACCCTTTAATTACATTTGTTGTCACAAACAACGGAAGCCATTTTTGTTCAGATAATTGTTTCAACCTTTCTTCAAAGATGGTGGCACAAATGTGCTATCTTGTGAGGTTTTATTAGCCTTGACAAAGGTCCACAAAGGGACTGAAATGTCAGACTTTTTCCTAACACTGGTGGTATGTAACTACTGGATTTTTGATGTATTGCTGGAAATGGTGATTGCCCTCTACTTCGTTCAATTTTCATGTGTAAGCTGGCATGGTTACATGGCTAAAGATAATAAGGAATTAACAATAATAAATACTTCCTTTTTAAAGTTATGACTCACATTGAAATACAATTATAATTCATTTTGCTTTGTAATGAAAGTCCTGACTAATTTATCTTAAGTTACTGAAGGTTTAAACGGTCAATATTTTGCTATGTAGCATGTAATAAAGGGACTATCCTGAAATTGGTCATGTAAAAGTCTATTATCAAATTATGTTGAAAATTAAGGTAAATGTTGTGGCTCTGAGTTATTAACTTCCCTTAAATTATTAGTAGATTGGGCAGAACAAAACACTAAATAAAAATGTTTAATGTATTTTAAGATATTTTAAATGCATTTTGCAGGCTCATTTTCAGCAGGCAGATAGCTATTTAATTCAGCTGCCAAGTTTTATTTTCTCGTACATTTCTCAGTCTTTGAGTATGTGTATCATTTATTGGAGGCTTAAAGATAAGAGGATCAAACCTAGTTATGTAGCTCATGGACAAATATCTGGTTTATGAAGCCTAATACTATTAAATCATACATAATCTGCTATTTAGAAATTAATTGTGTCGTTTGATATTTTTCTGTCTTTCGAGACCATATATGGTACAGTTATAGAACTTTCCCATGTTTTCTAATAGTTTTACTTGGGAAAATATAAGTAAAGTGAATACAATGCAGCATTTGAGTGCAAGCAAATTTATCATATTTCCATACTGAATTTCTCTATCACAGTGCTGAAAACATGTGTCCTACACTTGTAAAACAAACTTTTCACAGCTGGATATTTATCGGCGCACCTCATATATTGTACAGTCAGAGGCCCAAATCCTCTGTGGATAAAATATTGAGTGAAGAGTTGTTCAGTTATTTGAACCAGTTTATTTGAATTTGGCCAGTTTGCAGGCCTCTAATTGGATTTGACTGCTGTGTTTGACATTAAGGTTCGACTTCAAATCACAAGGTCATACTTAAAACAATATTAATATAAACGATATAATGTTCCCTGTTTGAGCTAAAGTGGCAGTAACACAACATTTTGAAGTATTAACGTTTCTTTTGCTTCAAACAGATTAAATTCACAGATTGTGTCAGAATTCAAAGTTAGCATGTAAAATTGTTAAAAATTCTATGCGGTGTGACAAGCAAAACAAGTTTTGGCAATTTTTTTTGGACGTTTAGACAAAATATGACTATCTCTACTGAAAAATACACAGTGCAGGTCATATACCAAGATATTCCTGAATTACAAAATCAGAAAATATCTATGGTGTCTAGAAGTACAACAGTGACTGATTGCTTTTGTCCCCAGTTACTTTCCAAGCCTGGCCTCAAGATGCACTATGATGACACGTTTTAGGAATAACCGTAGTATTTAGTTAAAGAAAATAGTTTTGCTACTTTATTTACTCTCTGCCACTTTTTCTCTCTACCTTGTCTCACTTGTAGCATTTTTTCTCCATGCTGCATATGTTTCTATTCACTGTCCCTGCCCCCTATGTCCTACCACCCAGGCCAGTCACGTGACACAGCTCACTTGACCACTTAAAATCCTTAGAAAATCACATTCCCAGCAGTAAAAGGGATTTCAGAGTACATGATAAAGTAAGTCAGATATCACCCAAATCTTCCTCTAGCGTGCCTCCTACTCTGCGTAGCAACTTAATAGCAATACACCCTGTTGCTAAGTGCAGGTTGTGTTGACCAATTTGGCTGCTTCTGACCAAACTGGCACAAATTTACTGATCATGATGGGTTCCACAGCGAGTATAGATTCAATAATTGAGCTGTTACTTTAAATCTCCTGTATAAACCTGTCAATTGCACAAAGTGTTCTTTTGTTCCTCAGTTAATTGCACAGCAATAGATATGGCACACCATTTGTCTTTTTGCTTTACCAAGTTCTGCTGACCCCTAACTTTTGAGTTTTGTTTATGGGTATATCTAGTCAAAGGTCTGGCTTCTTAATCACTTCTTGCCCATTGACTATTAGACTACAAAACCTTGAGATCTGTATTTGTGAATAAGGGTAGATATCTATCTACCTTTGGTCCCAGTGGAGTACCAGCTAGCCATTTCAGTCCGTGCCAAAGAAAATTCATTGTAAAGGGCAGTGCTCAATCATGTCCCCAATACAGATGTTTCGCGCTAGGGTTACTTTGGAAATATGACAATTTAGTGATTTTACCAGGGACATCCTCTACAATGGGTTCACCCATGCAACTCATAATGTGCTAAGTGTTATATATGTCCAATTTTTCTAAAGTGGTGAAATAATTGTGGCATGTAAATGATGCTGTCAACATTGTTAGGGCCGATTCAATTTTCGGCGGTGTCCAGCTTGCACATTGCCACTGAATTTTGTAAGCCACCTTCGCTGAATTTCCTGTGTACCTCTATGGAGGCAAAGGAAAATTTTGTGACTATTGATGGTCACACAGGGCATGCCACTACCCTTCCAGAGGCACTATGTGACCATCTCTGAGAATTAGATTTGCTCCTTAGAGAGAAATCAATCTGCCCCTTTTTGTCTTAAACATATATTAAGTTTATTTCTTTAATTTGTTAAATAAGGATTTTTGTTATTAACTGTATGCTATATATATATTGTAAAGTAGTGTCTTTTTAATGGTAGCAGACACTGCACCATAGCATACGTGAGGTTAGGCCTGGGCACACACAGGCACATAACAGAAAATAAGCAAAAACATAAAAGTAAATATCTCAGCACTCCTTGTGCTAATGTCTGTGGACTCTCCAGGTCCTGGCACCCTAATGCAACCCCCATCCCTGGCCTATCACCTGGCTATCTTATCCAGCATCAGGAGCAAGGAGCATCAGGTGTGTGGGAGTAGTAAACCCTTCCTGTGCTCCAGTGATTAATTGCAACTGGGTCCTATAGATTGTAAGCTTGTGAGCAGGGCCTGCCTACCTATATATCTGTTTGTTATTACACAGTTTAGTTCTATGTATGTCTCCAATTGTAAAGCTCAACGGAATATGCTGCGCTATATAAGAAACTTAATAATAATAATGTGCAACTGTGAAAACATGGAGCTCCATATTCAATTGCAGCTGTAGAATGTGCCGGTCTTGTTTTCCTCTCCCACTGTGACAACCTGGAATTCCACACCTCCACTGCTAATGCAGAACGCACAGGCTTTACTCCAGCCTCCCTTGGAGAGAGCTGATCCCACAAAAATGTCGGCAATTCAGGTGAGAGACGACCCCTCTCACCACAAAATATATATATAGATGTGTGTATATATATATATATATATATATATATATATATCTATAACAACAAAAGAGGCAGCGGCACTGGGGGTCTTAAGCAAAATAAAGTATAGGTAAAACAAATAGATATATAATATATTTGTATTAAGTCTTGTGAAATAGAGTATTTAGTTGCTTTTGCCTACCAACCAAGAAATGTGCTGATGCTTTGGATTTGATATAATATTGCTATTATATGTTCTACAGTTCCTTGGAATTGTTACTTTTATGGGTTTGGCTGCCCCACCTGGTCAGCACATGGGACCTAGAATCTATTTTGGTGTGCATGTGTCTATCACTTCTCATGTCCCTGCTTTTAAGTCAGAAAGTTCATGCTGATAGGGCCACTATTTTTCATTGTTCTAAGGGCCTGATTCACAGCTGGAGGCAAACCAGATATTTTTTCCAATGTTTTAATGACTGCGTATGTGTTGGAATTGCATGGGCCATGCGTACTGATGCTACTGTCGCCCGTAGTGAGGTTTTATTTGCAAAGTGATCAACAGACAGTGACCGTTTGTGGGCAGCAATGGGGTGGGGGGGGGGGTGGGGGGACTCAAACGCAGGCGTGCCATGACCATTCTAAGTTTGCAACTGCGATCCTGTATGCATTTGCCAAGGCTCCGGCGACTATGTTCCGACAGCCAAAGGGTTACTCAGAAGTTTGATACTTGACTGATCTGTAAGTGGTAAGTGTACGAGGTACGCAACCGCTTGGATTTACAAAGAATCTGGTGGGCGTCTCAATACAAATCTAGGTGGCAGCGACATCTCCATGATTTCGCACAGCTGTTGCATACACAAATGCAGTCGCGGTGGGATTTGCGTCCATCTCTGAATCGGGCCTTGAGTCTGCAAAGAGTATAAAAATATCCACGACACAATATATGATAGATAAAGTACTAAAAAGCTGAATATGTATTAATCAGAATATTTGAGAATTAACTGGTATTGCAGCTTATGATTTATTATTTAGTTATTTGGGCTGTGTGAAGAAAAACAAATCTTACTACTGACTGTGCAAATGCAGTAATTTCACAGCACTGCATTCAGGGGACTGATTTCAAAGCTATGTCCTATAAAATTAGACCTTCTCAGTGTCATTCTTTAGATGTAATTGAAACGCATTGCGGAATTTCTGAATGAATGCAGCATGAAATCAGGTCTGGGTGGTGAGACCGGGGTAAAGTGTTTACAGGCTGGCCTACTTTGTCTCAACAGGTGGCTCAGTGTGTCCTTTCCAGTTCATTTTTATTTAGACTACATTTGCCCAGGTTCTCATTTATTTTTGCCTTTGAAGAGCATTTTTTTAAACAAAGTATTTAGCATTGTTTGCCTTTTTCACGCCGCATTGCAGTATCAGTGGAGCAGTTAATATTTACCAAAAGCATCAGACTATGTACAGTAGCATTGCCTCCAGACTCCATTAATGCGATGAACCAATGGTCATATAAATGGACTTTGAAATGAATAGAGTCAGAATACTTCCTGCCTCATCGTGGAGTGAGATGGCAGCAGATGTTTGTGAGCTTGTTTTTAGATTATTGTGACTGTAGTGATGGAGAATCACGAGTAGCTGGAAATAGTGATATATATCCTGTCATGCTGTCTGGCATTTTAATGCTTTAAATATTTTGGCAGCTTACTAGATTTTTATTTGCCGGCTTGTTGGCAAAAGCTAAATCGTGTGAAGGGAAAGTTCTAGAAAGTAAAAAAAAATACAAGTTGCAAGAAAGCGCATTTTAGTTTCTCAAACAGGATTGAAATTCTGGGAGTGCAGAACATTTATTTGTCTTATTTATGTAGTAAAGCAGTATGGGGGCATGGATAAAGCTGGCACCATGGCTCAGTGGCGTATGAGCTATAGGTACCGCTAATAAAGCAGGGTGAGGCAGCCGGTTACCTGAGAACTTTATAGTGTGTATTGTTTTGCACTCAAACAACAGTATGTGAGGAGAGTAATGTGCCCAATAGTTTTTCTTACCATGTAAAAGTTTTATTTTCATTTGTGGCTTTTTATAGTGTCATCTATAGTTTGTGTTTAGAAGTAGTCAGCTATTACTGAAACTTGAACAGCCGTAATATTTTATGTATAGTAAAATTAGCAGTATATTATATCTTAATACACATGTCCTTGTGTTCACAAGTTCTGTGAAAAATGCTGCCAGTGACTGTCTTCGTTTAATTGAATTTTCCATCTGCTGGTGGAGGGGACATTCTCATCATTTCTCGACAGCCCATCAAGCAGGGGACAGAGGAAATAGCCTGTTCTAACTGAAGGCCTAATTTCAGCAACATACATCCGTTCAGTACCAGCGTGCACTGTCTGATAACAGCAGAGGAATTATGTATGATGTAACCAATACGTCTGCAAAGTAGAATAAGGCCAAACTAATTGCGTTGGCTTTTACAGTGTGCACCTGGTTGTTGTATTTAACCTTTGCTTAGCAGTAATCACTAAGCCTGGCTGTCTGCCTGTTCTCAAAGCCTCTCTCTGTGGTGTCTGGGTGGGAACCTGTGCACTGCAGCCTTTCATAATAGGTAGTGTAGTGACCTTCCTTGGAAAGATGTGGACATATTTATGTGTTGCATGTGTAACGGTAACAATACTCTGGCCGGTTTAGCTTGTTGTAATTAAGCATCAGGATAGTAGTGATTGTTTGCTTGGGAAAGCCAGTTTTGTCTATAATAAACTGGTCCCTGTTCATGAGCACTTCATCTGTAATGCCTTGATTCTCCTTGCCATCACCAAACCCTGGCTATACCCCTCTGACACCACTGCTCCTGCAAAATTCCTCCATCACTTGGCTTCCTGGCTTTTAATCCTCAACTGGGCCCTCAAGACCCATTTCTTCCTCAATGCTTTCCAGCGCTCATCCTAACCCACTACTCTATGCTCCTTCCTCACTATCTAGCCCATCTGTGTCACCCCTGTTTGTCTGACCCTCCCCTCAGAATGTAAGCTCTCACGAGCAGGGCCCTCTTTCCTCACGTGCTTCTTCTTGCCTTACTTTTACTTTCATTTACAATGGTGCCTAAAACTGCTTACTGACACCCTGCTGCTTATTTAGGTGTTATGCAGCATTGTTTATAAATCATGTACTTGTCCTGCATTGTCTGTACTGTTAATAACTTGTCTTGTGTGCTCGTTTGTTTTTGTACTTTGTAAGGCGCTGCGGAACCCTTGTGGCGCCATATAAATAAAGGATAATAATAATAATAATAATACTCCCCTAATTTTAGAATGGCAAGGAATAATAATAATTAGATAGAAAATAATTTAATAATTGCAAGCAGTGGTGTGTGTAAGTGGAAGTGATTTCCCCTAACAGCCGACGTTCTGAATGCTTGGCTTAATATGCCAATATATAGCTGTGAAGGCGTAGTTAAACCAGTGCACTATTCTGCAGACCTGTACAAATATTATGCCTATCTAATAATCTGTAAAAAGTAAGGAGATTTAAGGGTGATACAGCTTTACGCTGTATATGGAATAATAAACTCTTTACTGTAAATTATGTGGATATTAGAAGTTTAGAAATAGTTTTGTGACCATATATCGGTGGTTGCAAACTTTAGTAATTTTATATATGTAAGTCTAAGGACACATCTAATATCCATAATACATTACAGCAGACCATGGACACAAGTTTTCTTAATGAAAGTTAAGATATCAGAACTTGCCGCTTAAATATATACCACTCCCAGCTGTCCCAACCCTGTGGCACGACTCTGAACCTGACAGTCAGGACACCGCTGTTTGGTGGTGTTTTCTGTTCAGTTAGTTGGTGCCACCCAGGAGCACATGGCAGTTGTGTTTTGAAGGAGTTTGGAAATAGACTAGCCCCTCATAAGCACTCTGCACACCCCTGGCAGTATGTCACATGTCGCAGGTCACTTATGGGGGTTTGCCACAGCCACTATACTGGCTGACCCGTCTTACAAAGATTAATTATTAGGTAAGTGATGACATCAGAACCCAGCGTTTATACATTTCCTTATTTACAGAAGAGTACGCATATATTCACATTAATCACTTGGACTAGCTATTCAAGTTTGCAGAAGACCTGAATCTTAGTTGTAATTGCCTTTCTTTTAGATGTCCCCCCATGGGTGTTCTTTGACTGGAAGAACACCAGTTTGTGAGGCGTGGAGAGACTCAGTTAATGGACAATAAGGGGTGTAACTGTTTTATACTGCTCCTGCTAAATCCTGGCAACTCTTTCCTCTCATCTAATGTAACATAAACTGACCACCTGTATTTTTATGTTCGTACTACAAGAAGAGGCAGACAAAATAAGTGTCATCTTGGGATTATTCCCCGGCATTAATTTTAATGCTTTAAGTATATGTGGTAGCCAGACTGAGATGTTTACTTATCCCAGATGGAAAAGCTATTTCTGAGCAATGCTTTTTCCCCAAGTTTGAAAATGATTGCTGAATATTGACATACTTATCATAACAATGCCAGTCTTCATATTACATACATGATTTATGATTCCAGTGCGTGTTCAGAGCAGAAAAAGACAAATGTATATTTTTATAGTGCTTTCATTTCCTGTGGTTTTTTACAGAGATTATGACATTCATGATTTTATAACAAGAAGTGCCATTGTATAACCATGGGGAGATTTCTACAGTTCTTGTTTTAATACATCTTTTTTAACATGTGAATTTCCAATATTTGTTTCTTAAGTGCACTGAATTTAAAGTATAAGTGCTTGAGGGAAAAAAGGAATTTCTAAAACACATTTAATGTGTTCTAGATGCCTTTGTATGAATTGTATATAGAAATAAGTCAGCATCTAAACAGGGAGCTTTCTGCCTGTGAACAAAGTATTGTTGTATTATGTGTAGTTTGCCTATTGTGTGCATATAGAGCCAATAAAATGCTAGAATCCAGTTTCACAGAGGAGTGCAACATTGTAAGTAAATAAGCCATGTTCCATACATGTCGTTCTCATGAAACTTTAGAGATGGTAAGGGGGGTATCCACTAGACGATAAAGTTGAACGATTGAACGATAATGATAAAATCGTTCGATAATCGTCTGAACATCGTTTGAACATCGTTTGCAAATCGTGCAGTAATTGTTTCTAACGATGTACGATGCGCGCTCCCGCTGGTCGTTTGATCGTCTCCTCCATCGACTGAACATGCAGGTCAATTTCACTTGATTGCTTACAAATCGTTTACACATCGTTTACACATCGTTTACACATCGTTTACACATCGTTCACGCTGAACGATCAAACGATGAACCACTATCTGCCCACTATAGCTGAAAACTCTCAATCACAGATTAAAACAACATAGTTTATTGTTATATCTTTTGCAAATCGTTTGCATATCTTTTGCAAATCTTTTGCAAATCTTTTGCAAATTGTTCAGAGTGGAAGATCATATTTCAAGGGAAACTTCAAGGGAAAATCGTTAAGAGGTTGGACAGGGATAAAATCGTCTAGTGGATGCCCCCCATAAGCCTCAACCTTTTTGATCAAACCATGAACTTCAAGTATGGAAGACCTATTTATTTGCCAAGACGGGATGTGGAGGCCTGTATAACAACTATGATCATTTTAATACATGAACTATGGTGCCAAGTAGCAGCATAAATCTACCTAGTATATCATTGCAGATATTTATTTGCCCCGAATTGAGCAAAATGGTTGCCTAAAAGTTTGCATGATATGGAAATAACTTTGCATATTTCTGGTAAAATGCTGCTGAGCTCCGATCTAAACACTGCAGTGCACTTCCTGGTCACATGACACATCCAAGGTGTCCATTAGTGCTCAAGTCACGCCCCCCATACTCAGAGGCATGCCTCTATTAGCTCTCTTTCTGTGCAAATTACTGCCGGTGGTGTGGCTTCGCCCCCAGCTCTGCCTGACTACACAGAAGTGAGGCTGAGCTGTTGCTGCCTCACCTCTGGTCTCCAGTCCCAGGGAGCTACACAAACCAGGTGAGTGTTAACTATAAAAATGATTACAATAAACAAAGAAGATGTTTATAAGTTAGAAATATCATCTTTGTATTATTCTAATAATTTTTCTATCAAATCTCAGGAGTATGACAGGGGAAACTCTGCCTTCCCTACCTACCCTGACTGCACATCCCTGGTCCTGCCTAACATTCCACACATTGATAAACAATATCTCCAGAGTTAGACTATCGTGACCTTTGTTTGTCTGCTTTGTTCATTGATTTTACTTCATATAGGGACATTTCTTCAGTTTCTCTAGACCAGTGCTCTCCAATCCGTAGCTCGCAGTCTTAATTTTGGAAGCTCGCCTAGCTTCAGTACTGCTATGTCAACTAGTATGGTAGCTTGCCTAGCTGCAGTACTACCGAGTCAGCTAGGAGCTCACTAGTGGGAAGTGACCTCTGATGCATGCTCCCCTGTGGCATCGACTCGGAGGGTGGAGCCACAGGGGAGCGAGTCAAGTGATTGCCGTAGCCGCTATGATCACCTGACGAGCTTCCCCGTGGTTCCACCCATGACGTCTACACGACGGTAGAGGGACAATACGTGACAAACACCGTGAGTGACTCCTGGAAAATCACACAGCTGGTCTGCCTATAAGACCAAAAAGTTAATACACAGCGCTATAGAGAATAAGTATAAAAAATATAGAAACTGAAATAATTCTGTAACAAATTAATACTGTAAACACTGTACTGTACTGTAAACAATGAAACGCGCCTTTTGGGGTTCTTTCTTTGTAGCTGCTCTGCCTATATCTTTTGCTCCTCTACTGCACTTACCTCCTTGGAGCCGGTAATTAACAGTGGAATGTGCCTGTTATTTACAAAGTGCAACAATTTCACTGTATTAATTAAATTCATTGTTGTTTTCTATTAAATATTTTTTTTCATTTTCATTAAATGACCTTCAATTGTTCGGTTATTAGCCAGATTTTTTTTTCTATAATTTTAGTAGCTCTTATGGACGTTTAATTTGTCTGGAGTAGCTCACACCCCAATTAAGGTTGGCAACCAATGCTCTAGACCAGTGGTTCTCAAACTTGGTCCTTAGGACCCCATACAGTTCAATTTTTGCAGGTCACCCAGCAGGAGCACAGGTGTATTCATTACTCACCGACACATTTTAAAAGATCTACAGGTGCAGCTAACTATTTCACTAGTAATTATGTGAGGAGACCTGCAAAACGTGCACTGTTTGGGGTCCTGAGGACCGAGTTTGAGAACCTGTGCTCTAGACCCTTAGTACTTCACCTGTGCTTTCCTTGGTTTTCATGTGCTGATCACATTATAGGTGAAGCACTCTACAGGGGCATCAGAAACAATATGTTCTGTAAGGTTTCCGTCAGCCATCCTCTGGTTTTGAGGTACATTGGTAATGTACTCCTGCCGGTCCATTGTCTAAAGGCTTTTATGGAATAGTTGTTTTATCACTGTGGCAGAAGACTGAAATGCAGCTGCTTATGTATTAGGGCTGTGTCATTGCAAGATGTTTTTTGGGGGAGTTTAGCAGCACTGTAATCGCTTAATAAAAATCATTATTTTCGGATGGTTAAAAAAAACAAAAACAAAGGGAAAACTTTATCCTTCTTAACATGAAAACAAATGGTCAAAGCTTAGGTGTGGTTGCACCATTACTTGCAATTGTGTATTTAGGAAAGGAGCTTATGCAGTTGCAATTGACACATAAACTCTGATTACAAGTATTCATTATATTGGTGTGTGACCTTTTATTTTACAGTAGTAGGCTATATCCTATGCTCATATCTAACTAGCCTTCTCTATTCCTCTCTACCCATTCTTTTAGGGATGGCCATTAATGATTCAGATCCTATGGAAATGCTTTCTGCATTTAATGCTGGGATTCGGATGGTTGCCACCAGCAACCATCTTACCTGAGGGGGCTGCTGCTGGTCTGGCTGGGTCCCAGCGCCTGCGCAATAGATCTGGCAGGCACGATGACCGGCGCATGCGACACCTCCCCCTATGGCTGCCTGTCCTGTGCGTGACTGACAGGTGGCACTTCCAATGGGAACCACCTCCAGTCACAGTGTAGCCATTGCAGTCACGAACTGCACTGGCTCACTAAAGTGGAGGATTTTACTGGGGGCTGCAGTCCCGCTGCCCCTAGGTAAAATCCACCACTGGTTGCCACCTTGCATGCTTCTGATATCTGACACCAGGAAGAAGAAGCTCAGTGTGTCCGTAGGAGTGCTCTGTCTCTTTATGGCATTGATGCAGCATTTGATCATGTAAGGTTCGCAGCTGACTTGAATAATGTACAACGTTGCCTTTTTATGTGCATGAAGGATGCGGTAATACACTCCCCAGAGTATGTCCATGGTTGTAGACAAGTCTGCTGATAGTCTGCATACCTAGAACAGTTTTGTCATATGAATACAGATGTTTATTTTTAGGAATAACTTAGATTTGGATTTGGGCCTAGCCTTTTGATCACAACATTGCATAGGCTTTAGTAGAAGTGATTAACTGCTGACACTCTATTGCAGCTTCACTCTACAGCTGGAAACCATCCATTGTAGACATATAAAGGAAGAAAATCCACCAGACCAGGTCTGACCATAAATCACTCATTAAACATTTTAATTAGGATGTTACCTGAGCTACTTGAGCCCCATAGCTTATTGCTGTTAATACAGAGCTGCTGATAGCTGCCTTCATAAGGCCACTATGTATGTATAATCAAATACAGGTACACGCAAAGCTTGAAAGTATGGCACTCAATTTGGACATGATGAATGACTACAACAACACTCAGCAGCCGGCATTTACTACAAATATATCTTGGATGTTGATATTAACTGCTTACTTGATCTTGTTTATTCTTCACAGCTGTCTGTAGTGCTTTATGCAAGATTAATGGCTCACACTATTTACTTTATACATAGCACATTGGCTACCACACTTATGTAGCTTACATTCTCTCTTCCATAGCCATGTTTGTGGCCTAGAAAGTGCCCCATTACAGTAGAGTTGACTAGATGGGCCAAGTGGTTCTTATCTGCCGTCAAATTCTATGTTTCTAACGTCAAGCTTGAAATGTGTAATTTGCCTTTTGTCCAGTGTTTGGTTTTTTTTCATAGTAGTTACTAATGTGTCAATCACTATGGCAGACATTTTAGTGCTGCCCGTTTCTGCTTGCATAGATTTTATAAAATATGGAGCCTCAAACTGAATAAAGTCTTATTTTAAGGAAAGATAAAATAAGGTAAAAAAAAAACCCTCGATCTTTTTGACACCTAAATATGTGTTTTTCCAGTGATTCTGTATGTATGATGTGTGGAACATTGTATATAATTTAGATTAGTTGTTGGAAATTTAATTTGGCACGATAAGTTGTGCACATATCGGCAACTTACGGTAGTGACGTTGTGGCAGAATGGCACATCATGTCAATGTCAGAAAATTCCCCCTAATGGCATTAAAGTTACTTAGAACCTTTAGTTAAGTCATATTGCATAAAAATTTACACCAATTTGTAATTTTAACTACACCATGACCTAACATTTTCAGATACTCTTCTTTAAAAAAACAATTTATAAAGCTTTCAGAACAAGAATAAGCATTGAGAACACGACTCGACATCCAAAACAAAAGAATCTTATGAACATATTAGACACTATAGAGGCAACTGATAAATATAAAGATCAGGAACAGAAACATCCAAGGACATATCTTTATACTCTAGGGGAGCAATACAATTAGGTTTGAGTTTGCCAAATCAAATTTGTTTTTAAAACTTGCACGAATGCGCACTCCTGAGAGACGTGATATCCAATTAGAAATGCCTATTTGCGCTACTTGCGGTGAGGATGTGCAAATTTTCTATAGCATGCGACTTGGGAGAAGTACATGAAAAGTGGGGAGACCATCTTTGTCTCAAAAAAAAGTGACAAATTCAATAGGCTGTGCATAAATAAAGTACGTACTGGAGATTGATGATTTATGCATTTTAAAAAACAATTATAGCAAACTTTTTATTTTAATCTCAAATGAATTGTAGGGAAAATGAAAAAAATAAAAGTAGACTAAAGGAGATTTTGTGTTAATTCGAGGCCACTTCATTTTTTTTTTTTTTAAATGTAAAAACAAAATTCTAAAAAGCAATTATTTGTATTTAAAAAAATAAATAAAAGTACTTCAATTTGGGGTGCTTAAATTAAAAAGTTGATTTTTTGGTAATTTCAGGCCATTTTTTAACACCTAAAAATAACATGTAATTGTAGAGCCAATTAGGCTAATTGAAAACTTCTAAATGCTCAATTAGTCATTAGGGGTGTCCAATGGGTTCTGCACTGTGTCCTAACATTTTTACCTTAAAAAAGAGATTTCCCCTACCTTTTCACACCTTCAGGGGGCTCCGCACAAAAAAAACGCTAGTTTGGAATTGCATTGAACTGCAATTCGTAGTGCAAGTTCCCCGTGAGAACTGCTCGCACAAGTTGACTCACATCTAATTGGATTGCTCCCTAGAACTGAATTTGGGAATCAAGGACAATTGGTATTTATGCTCTCTCATAAATAATCCAGACCCCCTTTTTATAAAAGAGACATCCCCAAATGTAATTTTTGCTGCACTTCGATTCATTCAGATGGTCCACAAAAGTACCTTTTTTCTGAAAAATGGATATCAGCATCAAATATTTTATTTCACATTCAAATATCCACATTGTATGTGAATTCTAAAGTTTATCCATCGCTTAGTCACAGTGTAAGCAGCCAATTGTTTTTGTCTGAATTCCTGCAAATGCATCCTATGAATTCACCATGAATGAATTGTTTTACTGATGCATGGGGGTTTGTTACAGCTAGTCTCTAGTGATTAGTTGGCTGACCACGAGTCCAGCCCACCAAATACTGTAGCGGACTCCTCTGTGTTTTCATAACTTTATTATGTTTCTAGGTACTATGCAGCAATACATATCAATGAGTAAAAAATATGTTCTTGAAAATAAACTAAATTTGATCTGTAATATGCAAAATACTATGTGACACACTGCTTTTGCTCAAAGTATATTCTGTAGCATTTTTTCTTCCAGTTGTTTTTTATTACTGGAAATTTGTACATGCCTGTAGCTGCCTCAAAATGTTCCATCATAAGTTCTAAACGAGGCAGGGAAAGGCTTTACCATTACATGCAATACATCAGTGTAGAAAGAGTTTTATCCATTTCATATACTGACAAAGGCATGGTCTTTTTACACTTCAGTCTGGACCCAACCAAATTGTTACCAGTAATAGGCAGTACTTTTTTTTCCCCAAAATCGTGATGTCTGGGCTTTTGCTGTGTGATTTGTCTGTTGTCTAGTTCCTTGTATGTCTCTATATATCCTTCATGTTCTGGTTTATATTAATATGGCTCTACCTTATATTAATATGGTTCTACCTGAAACCCTTGTGCATGAGATCTTCTCAAATGCTGTTTTGGTGATTTACAGTCAGTATGCACTGAGTGGCCACTGGGTTAGTACTTTGTTGGACCACCCTTTGCCCTTAATACAACTTTAATTCTTCTAGGCATAGATTATATTAACTATCCACACAGAAGGCCCAGACACTCCCATACCATACCATAACATTACCTCCACCAGCCTGAAAAGGTTGGGTACAGAATACCGGCAGTCAGAATACAGACAGCGGCATCCCTATGCCCAAAGGTAAGTTGCCTAACCTTCCCCCTGACCCACCTTTCCCACAAGCAACCCCCCCCTGCAGGTTAACCCTAACCTTCTCCCCCTGGAGCCTAACCCTAACCCTCCCCTTAGAGCCTAGCCCTAACCCTAATACTTATCGTTGTGGCGACATGATTTCGACTGCTTTGGGGGTTTCCGGCGCCGTTATTTTGAGCGCCGGTATCCCAGCCTCAGGGATGTCAACTACATCGGGCCTGAAAAATTGTGACGATGCAAGAAGGGTCCATGCTTTCATGCTGTTATCCTCCATATCCCCACACTAAAATATGTGTGGAGTAATTTAAGACGTAATTTGTGAGACCACATGACCCATTTCCAATCATTTACTGTTCCTGTGTTCATGAGCAAACTAGGGGTTTCACCCAATTTGCAGCAGATAGCAATGGCGTATGGACAGGCCTTCTGCTTCAGTAGATCATTTGATGTAATGTTTGTTAAAAGGCCATCTGAATTGGTCGCTGCTTCAGATTATCCATAGTTTGATGCATTGTTGCACATCTGTAGGATTTAACAAGTCTGCTCACTCTCCATTCTGCTCGAGCATCCAGTAGCCGTTTACAACCAAAAGGTCTTGTGATCAGACCCAGTTTTTTGCCTGTTGGTTCACCAGTGCGGCCATTTTGCTCATGCTGCTGCGAGCACCACCAGTCATTCAAAGTCTGTCAGATCGCGTTTTTACCCATTATTTAATGAGTGATGCACTCTCTTCGCCTTCGTCTTTCTGTTCTTATAAAGTTTCAGACATCCTATGTCGGCCTTATCTGCGGAATAGCTACTTTTCATAAAATCACCTGGTGGTCATAATGATTTGGCTGCTCAGTGTACATGTACTTATTGCTCTTAGGACTGGTAGATGAACAGATTAGATGATTAAGCACTTGTGATCTCCTTTATTTAGACTTTTATGCAAAACTAGGTACCAAACTGTATGTCATCTGGTGATTATATTTATTTCATTTCTTTTGTAGGTTCGACATAGATGGTGTGAGCTGATTATAAAGCATAAGTATACAGCAGCATACAATGATGTTGAAACCTTCCTACTGCAGGACCAGGTGCGTGAAAAAGTATAATTTTCAGGGACAATTAATTAGATATGCCCTCCTACCAATTTGTGTGTGTAACACAGTATCTCACACATGATTATCGCTATTTGACTTCTAATAGATACTTACCAACAGTTATTTTTTTCCTGTCAACAGATGTAGTAACCTCAACAAGCATTTGCACATTGTTCATGACAGACAATCTCACAATAAGAAGCTAGCTAAAAGAGACATTTTCTTTGGGGTTTATCTTAGAATTACTGTGTTGTTAATAGAATAGCATTCTGAAAACTGTCTTAATACCTTGCTGTGTGAGCAGTAGCGCATTGGATGGGGAAGTTGGAAGGTGTAAAGCACTGAAAGGCTGATTGCTGTATTTAATGCACTAGGTAAATAAATATATAAAAGAATTAAAATTGCATAATTGGGCTATACAGGACAACACATGACTGGATGGGAGTCAGTCATCTCGTTATCAGCTCATATCCAATCATGTATCACGTACATTCCTGATCACCTCACTGTTTATATTCTCTCTAGTCTTCCCTACACCTGTTTAGTGTTGAGGATTGCAGCCTTGATTCACAGACTTCTGGGTATTATAATACAAGCAGACTAGGATTTAGTGAAACTAATAACCCTCAAACATGAAAATCAATAGCACACTGCTCCGGATTGCATCTGACCTGCTTTAGGTGAGGAGCTGACCCTCATCAAGAAATAAACAGATGCACTTGAAACAGATAAGGAGCGCTCTCCAGAAACCGTAAATATAACAAAATCAAATTTATTACAAGATAGAGAGGGGTTGAGAGAGAGGGAGGGGGAGAGAGAGAGAGGGAGAGAGTGAGGGGGAGAGAGGAAGGGGGAGAGAGAGAGCGAGTGGGAGAGAAAGGGAGGGTGAGAGGGGGGGAGAGAGAGAGGGAGGGGGAGAGAGAGATATTATGGATTATTTCAGCACCAAGTAGGTTCCTGTACACCTGTGGACTTTGTGTTTTGGTGGTAGTAATTATACCCAATTTTAAATAGTAAATTGCACTTCCCAGAATTTGTGGGTGTCAGTTCTATCAACAGGATTGTGGTGGTCGGCAATCCACCAAATACATTTTAGACAATATATAGGGTTGACAATGAGCGCCTTCCGTGCTTAAAAGATAATCTTAATTGTAAGTAAAATAAATAAAAAAGTATACATATGTGTAGTCAAATATAAACTCGTTTAAAATTTGTGCAACACTTTCAATAAAAATGAGATATATGTAATGGAAAAAAGTGCATAATGCCTATGTTGTTGGAATTCTATAATAAGAACACGTGCATTATGCACTTTTTTTCCATTATATATATCATGTCCATTTGATGTAGTATTCATAATTAATATTTTTATTATAGTGTAATAAATTTGATTTAGTTATATGCACTGTTTCTGGACAGCGCTCCTTATCTGTTTCTGGTGCTGCTGGATATTACATTGAGAATACTTGGGAATTCTTTTTTTTTTTTTTTCATTACTTGAATTTATATTATATTCTGATTCATTGTATTGGTACATGTAGTCATACTGAATGGGTTGGATATGGGATCCCGGCGGTCGGCATGCCGCTGGTCAGAATACCGACAGCGGAATTCTGACAGCCTTAGGTAAGGTAACACTAACCCTCCCTCCCCGGTGCCTAACCCTAACCTTCCCCTCGCCAGTGCCTAACCCTAACCCTCCCTCCTTAGTGCCTAACCCTAATCTCCCCCTGCCCGGTGCCTAACACTAACCCTTCCCCTAACCCCCGATACTTACCTTCGGGATGTCAGCGGTAAGTTTTCTGGCACGGGGATCCCTACGCTGTTGGATTCCGGTGCTGATATTTCGACCGTCAGCATCCCACACGTGCTGACTACATCCCATACTGAATATTTAGTAATAACAGTTTGCCAATTTACTTCCTTCTATTAGCAACATTCATTTGGGCAGTCCATGGTATAGTCGTGGTGTAAATACCACAGCGAGCACTACTGGGTCTCACCACGCAGGATGCAGTCTACAATACCATTTAAAATTATATCACCTTTATCTTATTTTTAAACTAACCAGTTTCAACATTGTAGGCAATAAGGATGCATTGGTTATCACTTGGTAATTAAACCATCTGGTGTAAATTCTATTGGTTCTTTTGGTAATTCTCTCTGTTGAGTTGCTAAGACATTACAGAGGCAATAGGAAGCTAGGTAATGCAGTCTGCACAGGGTTGCCCTGGGGTGTATGGTACGGTTATGGCATATAATGTAGTACTGTCATGTTGTTTGCCTACACACGTAGGTTTGTTTCTGGGCTGCAAGATATGTGTATACAATAATAAGAGATCATTATGTACATAGAAATTTGCATAAAACATTTTTGTTTAGAAATATTACATTTGAAAGAAATGCAATATTTTGTGAACTGTACTGTTATTTTCCATTCATTCAGGACAATTATCTTAGTTAATGTGCATTATTCCATGTCTGTTATTGGTTTTATTAAGTAGCTATACAGTACTTCCTTATTCACAAGCTACTTGTTTAAATATCACTTTCTAAATAATAGGCACAGAAAGAAAGCATTTCCATTAACATATACTTTTCTTTGCGCTCCTTTTACTCAACACATTACTATAAAGGAAGACCTGCCCCCTGCCAGTAGAACTTTATGTGGGTCCTTTACTGTTAATTGTGCTGAGCAACTGGACCAGCCTCGCCGAAAGTATAGAGAACAGAGCTGTGAGTGATGCTGTACAAGTAGTTCACATTTCTTAGTGATTGTATGTAAAGTGGCACTTAGAGGAATGTAGGGGAGATAAGCGGTAGGTATGATGGCAATCTGAAAAAGCTCCGGGTTGTTAGCGAAACGCGTCGATTGGGATACTACTATTGCTTCTGCGACTTTTAAATTTTCAACTTCATCCACCACCACGAGCTGCTCTTGGATTCTCCCCGACAGTAGCATGAGACTGCCAGCCGCACACATATACGCGGCTCAAGGAGGTGCTAGAAACGGCAGCGACAGGCTTAGAAGCCAGGATCTATACACGCTGAAAAGATAGCAGCCAACCGTGGTCTACATATAGCATGACGAACCGAGACCCGGCGCCGCTGCACCCTCCGACAGGTGAGCCGTCTTCTAGCTTTTCCCCGATCTGGCAATCTCTATCAGACCGAGGGGTGACAACTATTAAAGCTGCTAGCTGGGCTGAGACTAGACCACTACTATTGTTGTGCCTATTCATAGCTAAACTATGAACAAATGACTTTGTTTACATATTGCTACAATCTTCAGAGGATATACAGTGACTGTGCTGTGAAAGGGTTAACGTGGTTACGCTATTGGAGCGCAGATGCCGATTCTAAGAAAGGCCTTGAGGCCTTACCCTATAATGGGGAGATTTTGTTTGGAAAAGATTGTTGACATGTTAGCCAAATCTAAAGCTGCATTTCTGCCTTCAGCATCTGCTCCTACAAAGGCTCATAGCTCAACCTTTAGATCCTTTTGTCCTCAAGGAAAAAAGCCTGCTGCCAAGAAAACTGCCAATCCTAACAAACAGGCCTGGAGTACAAGACACCAGGAGGATAAACCCACAGCCTGACGGGGCGGGCCTCCCTCTGGGGAGGCCGACTTCTCAGTTCGCCCAGTACTGGTGTCAAACCACCAAGGATGCTTGGGTAAGAGAAGTGCTCTCTCAGGGGTATCCCCTCTCATTCCTCCGAAGGCCTTCCCACCAGTTTTTCTGTACAGGCCCTCCTTCAGACAAAACCAAGGCCTTGCACATCCAGAAAGCCATACAATCCTTGCTGCAAGTAGGGGTAATTGAACCAGTTCCACTATCTCAATGAGGCACTGGTTACTATTCTACTCTCTTTCTGGTTCAGAAACCGAATGGGTCTCATCGGCCTGTCCTCAACCTCAAAGCTCTGAACAAGTTCCTCAGGGCGCCCAGGTTCAGGATGGAAACCTTACAATCCATCATAATGGCTATGGAACCTGGGGATTACATGATATCACTGGACATTCAGGATGCATACCTTCATGTTCCCGTAATGCCTTCTCACCAGCCTTATCTGCGGTTTGCTATACGGCAACAACACTTCCAGTTTCCACTATCCACGGCTCCAAGGGTATTTACCAAAATTATGGCTGTCATGGCAGCCCACCTGCGAAGGCAGGGTATCCGGCTCCTGCCATATCTGGACGACCTCCTCTTGTTGGTGAGTTCTCCAGAAGTGCTTCAATTGCAGTGAACTGACAGTTGCTTGTCTACAAGCACACGGGTGGTTAATCAATTGGAAAAAGTCCTCCCTAATTTCCTCACAGAGGATGGTTCATTTGGGAGCCCTCTGGACTCTCACCAGCAGAGAATCTTTCTAACTCCAGAAAAGATCTTCACACCACAGCTGCGAGTACGCAGATGCCTCCGCTGTCGCCGGGTGTCAGTCCCATCGGCGATGCAAGTTCTGGGATCAATGGTGTCCACATTCGACATGGTGGAATATGCTCAGTTCCATTCCAGGCCCCTGCAGGGGCTGATCCTCTCCAGGTGGAACGGATTACCCCACCGGATCAGAGCTCAGACGATGACACTCTCTCCGGAGGTGCATTTGTCCCTCGCTTGGTGGCTACAGACATCTCATCTAACCAAAGAGCTCCCCTTTTGGATCCTGGACTGGATACTCCTAACAACGGACACCAGTCCCCGGTGGATGGCGCGCAGTGACCGGTCCACACTCCTTTCAGGGCCGGTGGACAACGGTAGAGGCATGCCTGCCCATCAATATATTGGAACTTCGGGCTGTGTACAGGGCCCTCGTGATGGCAAAGCACATTCTTCACGGAAAGCAGGTTCAGTCCGACAACGCCACCACAGTGGCGCACATCAACCATCAAGGAGGTACTCGAAGTCGGGCAGCACTGGCAGAAGTGTCACGTATTCTGACATGGGCAGAATCTCATCTCCCGGTTCATTCCGGGAGTTCTCAATTGGAAAGCGGACTTCCTCAGCCGTCACGGCGTGCATCCATGGAAATGGTCTCTTCACCAAGAGGTGTTTTAACTACTAGTGGACAAATGGGGTCTTCCAGAGGTGGACCTCATGGCCTCCCTAAACAATCACAAGTTACCAGTGTACGGGTCCAGAACAAGAGATGTCGAAGCAAGCCTGGTGGATGCTTTGTCAGTAAAGTGGACCTTCCGGTTTGCGTACCTATTTCCTCCTGTCTCCCTGCTTCCTCGAGTTCTTTTGAAAGTTCAAGCAAGACAGAGGCACTGTCCTGCTGGTGGCTCCAGCTTGGCCCAGACGTCATTGGCACTCAGATCTTCGGAGTCTCTCCATTGACACTCCGTTCCTGCTGCCTCAACGTCCAGACTTGTTGTCTCAGGGTCCATGAAGGGTCCTCAGGAAGTGGCCACAACAGAACATGAGTCCAACAGTGCTCTTCCCTCCATTCTACCAGAATAGCTGTACTGGCATCTAAGAACAGGTACCCTCTAACATAGTAAGTATAGGTAACCTCAAGTGCAGTAAACTGTACTTGCATATAAGTACATCTAATGCAGGGCATATTCACACATACTAATAGAAATCTTTTGAAGTAACCGGGGTTCTATGAGAGGTGTAGTTTGACTCTAAGGGCGGGATGTACTAAAGACGAAAATGCGGTAAAACCCCCGTAAATGCTTTTTGGTTTTTTGACTGCATTCCCCAAATGTACTAAGCACCGGAATGCGATGCGGCCCGCGGCCTTCTGGGTGTTAATACCGGGAGTCCCTCTGTCTGGAGCCAACACAAAGGTCATCTCTTATCGGGAGAGCTGGCCTTTGCGATATTCTTGAACCGCGATATGTACCCGAAGACGGGAGATGTACCGCATCGTGGAAGCGATGCTTCGTACATCCCGTCCTAAGGGGCATATTTACTAAAGTGAGAGTTTTTAGAAGATTCTTGCTATTCTCTTCTAGAAGGTGCTAGTTAAACGTTAAGTAGAATCTGATTGATTCATCTCCACTTCTAAATGCTCTCACTTTAGTAAATATTCCCCTAAGAGTTGAAAAATGTATACATTTTTTAAAAACCATAGAATATTGGCATGATCTACAAATAGTATTTTGAATACATTTTTTGTGACAATGGCTGATACTATATATAGTGAAATCATGGAAAGGGATCTAATTTTGCAGTGGAACAGCCCATTTCACAGACTTGTGACATTTTTGTTGCATAGTCCCCAAGTTGCTTTGCCATTCCACTCTGTATGTTTCATTTAGCATTTTGCTAATACAGTATATAGCCTTGGCATACAGCAGGATCATCAGCTCATTCTGCTGTGTGGTGTAGTGGGAATGAATCTGCAAAGCTTTTCTGTCATGCGGAATGAAGCCGCATTACGAAACAATTTTTACAATTTTGCCCATTTGTTTCCCTAGAATATAGGTTCATATTTTTTTAGATTCAGTTCAGTCTATTATCTGTGGGCCTGATTCAGCTGAACGTAGGTTACTGACGTTTCTGAATCTGCGCAGGACCAATTGTGCGAGTGTGCAGAATGGGTCCTGCTAACTCGCTCGCAGACTGTCAGTGATTGACAGTCTGTGGGTGGGGAGGGGGCAGCGATGTCCTCCGTTTCCCGAAACAGAGGCGTGTTGCCGCCGTTGCAGGGATCTCCGTCGGCAGACGGAGATTTCCTCGTCTCTTCCTCTAAACGGCGGCGGCCAGCTGCAGGACCCCATGTGTCACCGTAGCCGGCAGATGTTACGCAGAATAACCGATGCTGCGTTGGACAACGCAGCTCGGATAAGTAATGCACAGGAGGCGTGATGCATCCTGCTGTATTACCATATCTGCAAGGATCACAATTGTAAAGCTGCCTTGCAGAATCAGGCCCTGTGACTCTAACAGACATTCATTTATTTACATATTTGTCTTTCTGATTTAGTATATTTTAATCTTTGTAGTTTTCCTGAAATCATGCTGAAAGTATAAAGCAATAAATACACCCTATTCATTGTGATGCTCTAGTTGTGGTCTGTGAGTGTTCCCACTGACATGTCCATAGATATTGCTGTCTTTGGTATATCACAATTGTATTCATGGTACATTATACATAGAGTCCCAATCTGTTTTCTCCATAACCATGAAAGTCATTCCTGTTTCCTTCTATATTCTTCCTGGTATTTGGGTTGCTCGAATAACAGACTGTGACATATTGAATGGACAGGCCAAATAAAAATCCTCAAAATAATAATTTGATTCCCACCTTAGTTTTGTGTATAGTATATGTTTATTTTATTTTGCAACACCCTTCCATTATTGTAAATGCACCAAGTAGATCCTAAGGTTAGACACTTGAGAGTTAAAATGTGTCGCTAGCATGAGGAAAGCCAGACAAGTTCTGTAAATCCCACGTGTATTCCAGTGGTGGACTGGCTGGCCCTTGTCAGAACTGAAACAAAGAGCAGGCACAAAGCACAGAACTGCCAGTTCTGGGGAAAATACTAGATCACCTTGGTGGTTTGTTTTTACATTTAATTCAGCTCAGTTATTATTTAACAGAAATTGAAATAATATACAGAAGGAGAAAAACTCATGTTCTAAAAGTGTATGTCTTTCTCCTAAATTAAGAAGTTTGCTGTATATTAGGGGTATTTATGGATTGCTGGATTTGTTTATGTTTGTTTATGCGAGAAGTATTCCGATATTATTGATATGCAAACGTAGGGCTACAGATATCCCAAATCCTGGTGCTATGATATAAATTTGCAATATATATGAAAATAATTCCCACACTTGCAGCAAATCAATCAGACCAAGTGCCATTTGCCTATGCGCAGGGTTACACAAAAAAACAAACAAAGAAGCTAACTGGAGTGACTAAGAAATATGCAAAAAATATGATAACAATTATACACGTTTACAGAAAGAAACAACACAATTGGTTTCTCCTAAATACACAAAACAACAAGACATATAACAACAAATAAGCTATCTATAATAAGTAATGATGAAGCTACTGCTCCTGCCGTGAAAAGATCAATTATGCATAATTAGGTTCACTGAAAAACAGTTGACACCCTGGAGTGATCGCAACAAATCTATAGAGCAGTGTGTAATAGCGTTATGTGCGGTCTCTGTCCCAGCTCTGGTGGCTATTGTCAGCAAGGCTCTGCAGTTGCAATAGTGTATCTCCCAATAGACCGCTGCAGTACCGGTGTTAGGGAGACTAAATTATCACGGCAGGGAGGGCAGCAATCTGATATCAACACATTTCATCCTTAAGCTGCATACACACGGTACGAGCTGTACCACAGACTTGAAAGATATCTTTCAGTGAAGTCATCCTGCCACATCTCTGAATAGGCAAAATTGACAATATCGTGCAAGTTGGCCTGCATGTACGGACGATCATAGATCGCAGAGTAATCAATTATAGTACCTATGTTAATATGAAGTACGAAGTGAATTGTGCTGGGTGCAGTTGGTGCACCCAAGTGTAATGTATCTGGCCAGAATGTGAGTGGAATTGAATAGGTGTGTAATGCAGTCAGGGGCGTAACTAGAACTTTGTGGGCCCCATAGCAAAATTTTTAAGGGGCCCCAACTCAGGTCTCAACCAGAGGGCCCTAAGGTGTTAAATTATAAATATATATGACATTCCCAAGGGTGTGAGTGCAAGACCTTAGGGTCAGTGTGGTGCCGACGCTGCAGACCGGATCGCTAATAGAGATCCGATCTGTGGTGTGGGGGAACTCTTAGAGAGGGGGGCCCGGGGGTACTTACTCCCCAGGTCCCCTCCCCTTAGGCAACACCAGGGCCGGCAACAGAAATCTTGGGGCCCGTTACACGGATATCTATGTGCCCCCCCACTACACAGCCCACACATCCCTCCCAATACATGTCTCACCAAATAAAAGACACTGTAATTGTGCTATCAATCTCTATCTACAGTACACAGCAGTATAAAAAGGTCCAGCAGTCCGCTCGCAAATGATAAGAAATGCGCATATACAGATAGATAGACACAGATGTACACAGACATACATATGTACATACACACATATATATATATGTATATATACACACACACACACATACATTATATATATATATATATATATATATATATATTTCAAGGCTTGACAATTTTTTCTTAAAATTTAGGAGCCAGGATGAAAGTGTATGACCCAGACACCCCCACCCTACCACGCCCGCATTACTGAACACTTAACCTCCCCCCCAGGCAACCAACCCCAAGGGCCACTTCACTAACAGGGTACCCCGGGCCTAGGCAAACTACCCTTCCACAGCAGCTAACCCCGGGCAAACAACCCCTTCCCTCTCCCCCCGGCCTCATTACTAAGCAGCTAACCCCTCTCCCCGGGCACTTACCCCTACAGTTATCCGGTGGAGGACTGATGGTGCGGAGCACATGTGCGCTGGGCAGCCTGTGTGACCGGCGGCGGTCATTTGTACTTCCTGGCCTCCCCACTTCTCGATGGATGGATGTTGCAGTGGCAGGCTAGGAACACAGGGAGGGCCGACGCAGCCGCGTCATGCGCAGTGACGTCATGACGTACTATGCGCAGCGCCGCGGCCACTGAGAACGGGGACTGAGGTCTGGGGGTGAACACATAATTACTTTCCAAACTGGAGGCCGGCGGGGCGGTAGTTTTAATTATTTGATATCAGCTGCGACCCGCAGCTGCTGTTTGTGCCATCGAGCCCTCGGGGCCCCTCAGATTCACGGGGCCTGGCACAGGTGTACCCCCCTGTCGCCAGGCCTGGGCAACACTGCAGCAGGGACCAGCAAGCTGTCCACTCGCCCCATTAATACGGCCCTGGGTGCAGGGGGTTGTTTGCTGGGCCGGCTGGCTCCCTAAGCCGCCGGGCCCCACAGCAAACGCACCCCCTGCACCCTCTATAGTTACGCCACGGCATGCAGTAGTTGTGCTAGTGGCGGTCAGTACAGCTTAACCAGTTCTTAGATTTATGAAATCAGGTAGAACAGCAAGTAAAATATGACATAGGGATATCACAGGTGTAACAGCAGTAGGTATAACAAATGTTCTACATCTGCCTCCCCTCTCCTTCAAGCCCTACACTGGCTCCCCTTCCCCTTCAGATGCCAATTCAAGGTTCTTACACTCACCTACAAAGCCCTCACCAAATCCTCTCCCACATCTCTGACCTCATCTCCGTACACACTCCCACGCGTCCACCTCGCTCAGCAAATGCATGCTGTCTCTCCTGCCAACTGATTACTTCCTCACACTCACGCCTTCAAGATTTTGCCTGTGCTGCTCCCTACCTTTGGAACTCTCTCCCTCTCCCTATCAGACTCTCCAACTCTCCACAAACCTTCAAACAGGCTCTCAAGACCCACTACTTCATCAAGGCCTTCCAGCTCTCATCCTAACTCACTTCATGCTCTTTCCTCCCTGTCTACCCCATCTGTCACGCCTGTCTGTCTGCCCCTCCACTTTAAAATGTAAGCTCTCACGAGCAGGGACCTCTTCCCTCATGTGCTTCTCCTTACACTTTCTTCTACTCCTTACTCCCCACAAGGGCACCTAACACTGCCAACTCCCTGCTGCTTATTGTGTGTGTTTTAATTGCTATTGCAGCAATATGCATAAACCTTGTCCTGCACTGTAATGTACTGTAAATTGTTTCTTGTTCACTTATTAGTTTTATGTACTATGTAAGGCGCTGCGGAACATTTGTGGCTCCATATAAATAAAGGATAATAATAATAACATATGGATTGTGGCAGCCTAGAGCTCAGGGTATCGTTGGGCGTTATAGTGTAGTGCGCTGGGCATGATCGCGGTACTAGAACCGGAGGATGCTAGCACTGGTAGTCTAGTATACAATGGTGGTGGTATAGTGTACTTGCAGATAATACAGAGGAACAGCTAGACTCCAAAGTAGTGAGAGTCTCCTTCATCTGATCATCCATGCAGAACACCAGGGAGCAAAGACGCACAGAGATGCCCATGCTCAGTAGTTTGTCAGAGGTCAGACCTCTCTAGCTGAGCTACAGCAGGTCCTAATGACCTCCGGCTTAGTCCTACCTGTCATATACTGGAGGGAGGCAGCGCAGGACCGTGCTCCGTCCAACAATAATTCATTGTGACTTTTGGGTGACCAGATTTTCTATTAGCATTGGAAAGTTAATCTAAGGCTAGAACTGGTACTGTGCAATTCTACAAAGAGGTTTCTATCAGTCAACTTTTTACGTTTTTGTCTTTTAATGTGCCCCCTGATTGACAGTGTCAGGTCACGTGTAAGCGGAATCAAAAGTAGAAAACCACTTTGTAGCACCCATCATGGTGTGTAACAGGGCCTGGTGGTGCTGCATAATCTCCCTGCGTTTTGCGGAGGAAGTTACATCATCTGAAAATAAGCTTAAAACAAAAAAAATAGGACCAAATTTAGTCTTATTTTACATTTTATTATCTAACTAGCTTCACCTGCTGGCCAGCTCTTATTCAGGAAGAGCTGGGCCCACAGAGAATAAGAGCTAGGACCATTGGGGCATAAAGCAGAAATAATCAGGGTGCACAGGTGAATACCACATATACATATACCAGGTACTTTATATCATAAAACATTTAAACCAAATGAGAATTCTGTGCCATTACAAAACTTATCTAATTATTTGCTGTACAGCTTAAAAGTATATTTTGGATGTTTTTTTATGGAGTTTTTAATAGAAGGACGTGTCTGTCACCATAGTGAGTAATGTAGGCTGAGGGCATAAAGTGATGTGTGAATGGGATAGGAGCTATGTAAGTGTGTTTGAGTACAGGATCGCCGTCTCACAGAAGTGTTTACTTGTTCTTTTCTTCTCAACAGGCCATGGGCGTGTATCTCTATGGAGAATTAATGGTGAATGAAGATGCCAGACAGCAAGAACTTGCACACAGATGCTTTGCTGCTGTCAGGGATCAAATGGATGTATCCTGTGTAAAAGTGGTGGGAGAAATGTTGTTTTAATGGATTGGCTTCCAAAGAACAATGCCGTGACTGGAAAGGGCCAAGCTCTCAGTGTGGTCACGTTGATGCAAGTTAAACTGGATAGGATTAAGTACTGAACTATGGGTGGATTACTCGTTCTAGAACAAGGCCGTATTTGGAGCCTGGCCTCCAGCACATTACCTCAGTGCTAGACCAGAAGCACATGCTGTGTGGCATGTTTCAAAGTGTAAGTAGAATGAAAATAGTGGTAATCCTTGTCTCAGACTGTCTGTAATGTCTCTTCTAGTATTTTTATATTTCTATGCAGTAGATATAAATAAAATACATTTTGCTGCCCTTTATAAGATGCAACATGTGCCTTAATATCTGTGTGCTGCCTTTTGATTTCCTATCCCTTAAAGTAAAACCAGACGGATTCCATCTGCCAAGAGTATACTGGGAATTATAGTCAGACAACAGAAAAAAATGTTTGCCTATTTTAAGTTGGGGACGTATATATTGTGCATCGTAAAAAAAAATATTATATGCTTACTAATATGAATTATAGAAAACTAATTTATGTTAAATTGAAAAATATACTATGCCAAACTTAGTTGTCAGGTTAAAAGATTCACTTTTCAGTAAATTACTCTTTATTATAATATTGTAGAAATGGCCTTCATCTACACAATATTTGAATACCCTGAGGTAACCTTAGTGGTGTTTGCACATGCAAGTTTAACACACATTCAGTTTGGTTTGGTATGAAGGTCTTCTGTAGTGCAGCATTTTTTAGATACTTGTCTAATGAAATAACACATTTGACAGACTTGCTGTCCGCATTTCTTTGTGGAACATTTCAGTTATCGAGAGATTGTGACATTGGGAACTGCAGACATTATTTATTGTATTATCTATAAGATTAGACAGAGGTACTAAACTGCTTTAAACATTTAATTGTTAAAAACATATTTGAATAGAATGAATGGCACTTTTAGTAGGCGCATGTGAGTGAATAGCTGTAAGGATTTGTGGAAGTACAAGCTTGTCTTGCCTTTACATTTCTGACCAGCTCCACTCCAAAAGAACATGTGCTAAGTTTGGGTAATAATAATAATATCTTTTATATAAGTGTAAGTATGTCAAACTGTGATACATTACTGAATACTTGGCTTCCAGAGGCACACATTACAATTGCCTCATGAATAGCAAAGTAATAAGTAATCATTGGCCAGCTGAGCAAATGACTATATTTTTTAAGACTCCAAAGTGTATTTTTGAGGCATTCCCCTTCTAGAGTGGGTTAGTTATCCTATACTACTACTGCATGTAATCAGTGATTTGTAACATTAACTCACCTTTTTTTGGTACGAAGTCATAAAGATTGAATCTTAAGATAATTATACCAAGGAAACATTTATATTATTATTATTATTTTTTAGATTCAAAAGGGGAAAATAAACATACAATATATATCAAATGCATCAATAGATTTTGTTTTTTTAAAAGCTACAAATCAACAATTAGAAAAAGACTACCGAGACGAACGGGGAGGGAAAAAAGAGGGGGGCGAGGGAGGAAAAAAAATATTATTATCATCCTTTATTTATATGGCGCCACAAGGGTTCTGCAGCACCGTACAAGGTACATGAACAAGTGGATGAACAAGAAAACAGTAACTTGCAGTATGAAACAATGCAGGACAAGGACATGGTTTATAAACATTGCTGCATTAGCGATCATATCACTCACCAAGCAGCAGGGCGTAAGCAAACAAGTGTTAGGTGCCCTTGTGAGGAGTTAGGAGTAGATGATAGTATGAGTAAGAGTAGGTTAAGCACATGAGGGAAGAGGTCCCTGCTCATGAGAGCTTACATTCTAAAGGGGAGTGGCAGACAGACAAGGGTGACAAAGTCAGATACATATCTTAATGTAAATGATAAATCCATTTTGTTTTCTTTTTTAGGGGATAAATGTATATGTACTGTCTGGAACAGTTTGCTATATATGTCTCTAACTTCTGTGTCATGTTTCGAGTGGTGGCCAGACCGACTCCTCTAACTGTAGCTGCCTCACCCCTCCCAAACCCAAATACCCCCTTCCCCTTCGCCCTGTCTCAAACCTAATGTCGTCGTAGTTAGCACATTTAACCCTTCGGCATAGTTTTCGTTCAAGCATATTTGGAATTTCTAAAACCATTGGAGAGAATTTAAGATATGCAGCAAAAATTCCCTTTCATTTGCACCTGTGAGCCTAGATGGTGTGCTGTGCACTTACTGTATGCAGGTGCACTGTTACTCTGAGTCTGTACACAGGCTAGAAGTGCTCCTAGACACGCAGGAATCTCTATGCAAAGTGAACATGATTAATCAAAATGTAAAGGTCCTACCACTCTCTATGAATTCAAGTTTTCCATATTTCATCACGTTTATTCTCTTTAATTAATCTTCTGTATTTCAAATAGAAATTTGCCTTTTTTAGCCTCATTTGTGGTTTAAATTAATCATTAGAGTAAGGGGACATCTGGTCTGTCTTTATTACATTTGATACTTTTGTGTGTTTGAAGCGTTGTTTTTACAAGTGCACCTAGAAATGTGGTAATAGGTAGGTGCGATATGCACCTTGCTATGCGACTTGTGATCCGACGGCCACCATATCGGGCGCTCTCCACACACAGAGTGATCGGGTGGCTGACCACCCAATATGCCGGCACCCCCCTCCCCCACCCGCATAGCGCTGCGTGGGATCGCACATCGCATCCCCAGATCAACTGAACATGCAGTAAGATCTGGAGGTGCGATGTATGACCACACGATATTTCCACATACGGTACGATATAGCAGCGATATCGTACCAATCCATCGGATCGGCTGCTATATCGTACCGTGTATGGGGGCTTAAGACTCGCCCATAAAATGTATAATGACGGAACACAATCTACATCAGTTCTGAGCAGCAAATACTATTTGGAAATGGCTATACACCAAAGAATGACCCTAAATGTGCCATAACCATTTATCTCTTCTCAATAGTCTTGTTTTTACTCTGCAAAACAGGGCACATTGGTGTACTTACTTTATATATTGTAGGGGGTCCCTCATTTAGACCTGCCCCCCATCAGCTGGTGAGAAAATAAGCTCTTCCACAAGCAATGCAGAAAAACTTTTCCTCTGTAAAATTGTGTTATTTGGCAGAAATCTATGTACAGTTGCACAAATCAGTGATTTAAGCACGTCTACTGTAATAAGGGGCTTGCACTTCGTGAATTAATCCATTCAATTTCTGTAAACTTAGAATAAGCATAGAACTCTCATTACCACAAGTAAGAGGCTAGTTACTAGATACACAGGCACTTATTGCATCAGCGAAATAAATGCAATGTGTCAACAACAAATGTGTGTTTGTGTTTTCATTTTTTTATGTTGTCATTTGTCTTCTTATTTTACAGTTTGTCAGTAGCAGTCTGTACTTACCTGCTGTTCCTTTCATTTGGCATCTATGGGGGAAGCCAAACAGTGGTGCACCAAGTGTCTAAAAGTATGCCCACTTTTTCTGCTGTGCCCCCTTCTTCCATTCCATGTTAGTTAGTGCATAGCATACCTATGTGGTCATGGGGCACAACTGAGTAAGTCATATGTAATAAGTTCACAATGAGATGCTCTCATACATCTGCAGACCAAAACTTCTAAACTCAACTATTTTTTAAACGCATTACAAGTTCTACGGTATATGAAATTAGCATTACATTTTTCCTGTACGATCTCCTAATGTATATATGTGCACATATGATGTATAATGCATGCATACAGTAGCTGTGCAGTACAGTGCTGAATAAGATTTTCATGTATTGTATAAGTGTACATGAATTTCTATAACAAAGCTATATTTATCGATCTGATGCGATATAGAACGAAAAGTATAAATTCAGTTTTCATTTTCTGCATGAGTATACCCCTATGTCTTGGGCATAGGCGACCAGTTTAAGTGTGATCTAAAATAAATATAACCTGGAATACATGGCTTTCTCTTCAGTATTTATGTTACTAACATCTTTTTTTCGTTTTAGGCTCACGCTGGATTTTAAAACGTAATCTTTTTTTTTTTTTACATCCGGTTGAGGTCTCCTTCCTGCAAGCACATCACTGTTACTAATACAGCAAATAGCAACCGTGGCTTCAGCTTTCCTCCGCTGCTGCATAAAGTATGTGGAATTATTGCCATGGGTGATGAAAGGAAATGTTTTTCATGAACTCCACTGTGTTATAGTTGTGATGTGGCTGTTTGGGTTCCTGGCATGCTGATTTGTGCTTTAAAATTAAAATCACATTGCCAGGGATTACCACACAACCATGTCCTTGGCGGCTGCAATGGAAACGCCAGCTCTCTTCACAAATTGGGAGTATAATGCGCATATACAGTATAAATAGGCTAAACTAAAGAAGAACAATATTACAAATCATCGCTAGCAGCAAATCAGCCCATGCGTTACACAGCTGACGGTGGCCTTTCTGGCAAGGTGCAGAGCTTAGCTGATTGGTGAACAGTGATTAATTTCCTCTTTGTTCACAGTGGCTAAGTTCTGCACCTGAAGAGAGGGAGAGATGGAGCCTGCACAGGATGGCAATCTATGATTTTCCTTTCCGCATCACATGCATAGGGATGCAGGAAAACATACTTGTGAAAGGGCTTATGCTAGGAATGTTATTAATGCCTTTAAATGAGCTTGTTCTTGTCAGTTGTTATTGAATTTCATTTGTTTGTTTACAATATGAATGAAAAGTATACATGTTGTGTAAGTTATATTACACCCCGACTACAGGGAGATCTTGGACTGGCCGTGGCGCATTCTGTAAAACTGTACAAGCGGTTTCACCTTCTCCTGCACGTGCGATGGACCCGTCCTCTTGTGCCTACTGAACTGATATCAGTTCTATCCTACACACTGGCTCAGTTCAGCAGGAACAGGAGTCGGGCCCTTAAACCATAAATCAGCCATACTACCAGAGGTACTTCCAGGATTTTCCAAGCTACTAAATCCTCTGGGTCTACCGAAGAGGCTTGCGTTTATCAATGTGATCACATACTTGTTTCTGAAAATTATATTATTTTAATGATTTTATTGACTGTATAATAGGATTATTTTTCAGTCAGGTGTTTTGCTTCAAGACATTGCAAATATCATTTCAATTTATCTTTTTTTTCATTCAATAAAACTAGGATGGGTTCACATTATATATGTTATTATTTATAATATGTGCAATAAAAATATTGTGACTGTAAATGATTGGATTTTCACTGAATACACTGTTCTAAATGTTGTGTGATATTTGCTGATCAGGTTTTGAGATCTTCCTCAACAGATCAAAGCCTTCCAATGGCGGATTACACAACCGAAAACTTAAATTGCAAGACACTTTAAAAGAAGTACTGGTATTTTTTTTATACTATAATTGTAGTGGTTTTGTTTATCTATATAGTTTTTGTATGTATAATCCAGAATGCACTGGACTTTTTCGTGATAAGAGTTAGATAACCTTCTGCATACGATAAGTGCATTATTAAGCAATGCTCCTCACAGTGACTACTGGGGGCATGTGATAATCATGTCTTTGTGTATTACATACATTCTTAAGTAACAACACTAGCTGTTAGTAGTCTACAAAAATACTTTCTAGTAAGAAAAATACATATTTAATAAAGCACACAGCGCTTCAAGTTGCATTTATAGTAGGCATAATAAATGTTATAGTTTTAGCCAAACAATTCCTTTCACATGTAAAGTATATTCAACAAGTCCATGGATGTATCAAATTAAAACTGCATAATATCACAGAAATCTAAAAAAAACAGCTTGGGTACTGCAATTTCATGAGTAAATCTAGATTGGAGCATATAAAATGTGCAGTGAGTCTCACCTCATAGAGGGGAATGATTTCTCTAACACTCTTAAGCTGCGTATTAGGTGCGTATCCACTACGCGATATTAATGGACAATTGAACGATAATAATATCGTTATCGTTCAGTCATCCATTAATCGGGCACTAAAATGTCGGCAACGACCAGCAATGTGCGTTCACGCTGGTCGGGGATGAGGAAGGGTGCCTGCACTGAACGATATATCGTTCAGTGTGGGCACTGATCAGTTTAGCGACCGACTGAAAGATATCGTTATCGTTCAGTCTTTCACAGTCGGGTATTGGATACCCACCTTTAAACACGGATATCTATTCCATCTGTCAGAATAAAACAGTCAGCATTGAATAGATATCCAGACACAATTGTAACCTGTAATTAGGAACAGAGCTACTCTCTAAATAGGTTACACAGTCACTGTGTGCATTGCATAGGACCCCTGTGCTCCAAGCTCTGTTCTTATAAATTAAAATCCTAAGAAGCAAAGGGCCTGATTGAGAGGTGGACACAAATCCCGTCGCCCCTGCATCTTTGTACGCAGCGGCATGGAGAAGATATGCTAATGCCGCTGTCTTTGTACAGAGACGCCCATCGCCGGTGTCTCAAATCTGCTGCTTGCATACAAAGACACAGCATCACTCACACCAACCCCATGGTTCCTCAGAATGTCCATCAGAACTAAGACGCTGGGGCCAGGACCACTGCGTACAAGGTTGGCTCTGACACGCCTCCAAAACGGTTGCAACACATGCGTCTTACTCGCCACCCTCTTTATCGCCCATAAATACTTACTACCTGTCAATCTTTCTGGGGGGAATTCAAATGTTTGCACTGGCGGCAGTCAGTTATGGGAGCCCGAAGGATCAATTCAATTGTTGCTCCATTCGGCCACGATAACCATTGGCACCAGCATTTCTGCTTGCAGCCTCCTGAGGCAGCGAGCAAAAATGTGTGATAAGTCCTAAATATAAGTTATAAGTATAACTAGATCTAATTGGTTGCTCTTACACTCCCATTTCTCTTTTTTTTTTCTTAAAGAAGTTTTAGTAAATATACTACTCAATATTAATGACAGGCAAGGACATGGAGAAGGAAAGAAAAACATAAACAAAGATGGTTCCTGTCTTTGTATCTTACAGAAGAATGCAAGGTTACTTACACAGATTGGTGCTGAATATGTCTCATTGATTCAGGATCTATGTGATTGCATGTCTGGGTTCACATTACACTATACAAACTACACAGAGTAAAATGTTATCTAACACATTTTTCACAACACAGGAAAATGTAGAAGCATTTTTATCGTCATAGTTGGTATGCAAACATAAGGCTGTTATAACTGTCCAAGTACTGTTACTAATTTTATATATATATATTGGGCATATATAATATTAGATAATATTTATTATATTATATAAATTAGATAATAGAATATCATTTTATTAATGCACATTACTGTACTTGCATACTCTTCTGTAAACCAGCACTATAGACATACACATTTTTGCGATTAATACATATCTCTCACATAGGAAATAGCCGTGTTTTAATGTTGCTTCCTGTTGTCTGGGACAATGATGCAGACACTAGGGAACTGTCAGTTGCTTCAGCTAAGTGGAAGCCTAATGCTGCATACACACGTAAAGATTTTCTGTCCAACCATCCAACTAGTTGATTGGTTGGAATGAAAATCTGGTAAGGTATGAAAGCAAATGACAATCAGCAATTTGCTCCCAAACGGCGGAAAATGGACAAAAACTGTTGTTTGAACAAATTGTTTAGATCAAACATTTAACAAACTTGTCTGACGACCATTTTCATCTGTTTTCTGGCATTTAGGAGCAAATTGCTGATCAACAGTTACTCCCATACATTACCAGATTTTCATTCCAACCAATCAACTAGTTGGATGGCTAGACAGAAAATCTTTACGTGTGGCCATGTTGTACTAGACACAGCTTTTGTAAGAGTATGTGTCTCTTTCCTTCTCTTCGCTAAATGTAGCTCTTTTGCTTTTTTCACTGTAGGGGTTATATTTACTAAAGTGAAAGTTTTTAGAAGTGTAGATGTTGCTCATACTAACCTATTAGATTCTAGCTATTATCTTCTAGAAGGGTCTAGTTAAATGTCAGGTAGAATCTTATTGGTTGCTATGGGCAACATCTCAATTTCTAAATACTCTCACTTTAGTAAATATACCCCCTGGTCTCTGAATATCACCTGCTCACACTTTTGTATTTTCTTTGCCCCTCCACACAAAGGGCCCGATTCAGAGGGGCACATAAATCCCATCGCTGCTGCAATCCCGTATGCAGCAGTTCTGCGAAAATATGCAAATCATGCAGTCCCAGGGATTAATACTGAGACACCCACCAGTAGCTCCTCAAATCCGCCACTTACGCACTCAGGGGTCTATTTACTAAGCCTTGGATAGAGATAAAGTGAACGGAGATAAGATGCCAGCCAATCAGCTCCTATCATTTTTCAAACACAGCCTGTGACATGGCAGTTAGAAGCTGGGACTTTACCTCCGTTCACTTTATCTCCATCCAAGGCTTAGTAAATCGACCCCAAAGGGAGATGTACTAAGCTCTAGAAAGTGATAAAGTGGAGAGTGATAAACTGCCAGCTACTCAGCTTATAACTCATGTTACAGGCTGTGTTGGAAAAATGACAGGAGCTGATTGGCTGGTGGTTTATCACTTTCCACTTTATCGCTTTCTAGAGCTTAGTACATCTTCCTCAGTGTCTTCTGAGCAACCATATGGTCTCTCAGAATGCCTGTCGCAAGCCGCCCGAAGACTTTAACACTGCAGAAAGATGTCTAATCGCAGGCTCATACACGCCACCAAAACGGTCTTGACACACCTGCATTTGCCTCGTCACCCCTTGTAACCTCCCACAAATGCTTCCTGACTGTCAATCACATTGCGTCCAAATCCTTACTGGGAACACCATACACATGCACAGTATAAAAAAATCGCCAAGACCCGCAAACATCGGACCCAACCTGAGGAAGATGGAACTGGGGTGGGGGTCAAGTGGAGATTTTCCCCATAGCGATTAGTCAGATTCTACCTATCAATTTATGGAATGTAGATAGATAAGCTACAATCTGATTCGTTTTATGGGCAACATCTCCACTTGTCTTCTTTAGAAGCCTTTATAAACCTTCTCCTTAGGTCACAGAGAGCAAGAAAAACTATTTGAAACAATTGTTTGTAATGATGACTAAATGGACTTAATATCTTTGACAAATTTAGAGAGAGACCAACAAAAATAGTTATGTATATACTGTACATGAAAAATAAATCCCTGCCTCAAATAAATTGTAGGGATGGACATCGGAATCTAATGGATGGCAACCATCAATATTCACTGCTCACTAGAAATACTTTTTTCATTTGATGCTGGGATTGCATGGTTGCTGTCCATCACACGACTCCTTCCAATGGTCTCCCGATGGTGCGTATCTCCAGTGCAGCTATGGGCACCCTAAAGCTGTGTTCACAGCACCTTTTGTGCATACACAAAATTCAGGCATCAATTGCGCATGGGCACCAATTAGCCATCGATGGCCATCCTAATAATTGTGATGGGAGTAAAAAACCTTTTAAAATCCCTCAGTGTAAACACAATTTCCTTAAATGGCTGTGTTAAAACAGCATATTTACAAAACGGGCAAAAAGTTTTGATATTTATGCTTGTGGAAATAATGCTGCCCATCATACTAATATTATTTCCCATGGGGCTGCACTGAAAGTGGTGAGCAGGCCTATTGGCTACATGGACCCCAGCTATTAGTCTACAGTCATTGAACATAAACGAGGGAGGTAGATGGGAGTAAGTACAGAAAGCAGCGGTAATTGTATCGCCAGTTGGGTAAAGATAATAATCAATATATTGTGTGACTGGTGAAAATAGGTAAGTGCCAATGACTCTGAATGAACTGACCGGCCACAGTGTGCTATATAAAGGTGCAAGTAAAATAAAATAATTATTTTTTTGCAATGCAGCATTTAAAGTAAGAAAAATACAGCACAGAAGCCCTTTTGCTAGAATCTTTCATATTTTGTAATGCTTCTTTAAAACTATGAAATTGCTTTCCCCGACCTTTCAGCTACAGGCTTCTCCAGCTTACGTTCTCTTTTGTAAGGGATTTACAGTCAGAATTTATAGGATGTCTTTTTATGAGTTGGTTTTTCTGAACTGTAAACCCGGATCAGTTTGTACATTATCGTATCTTTGGTGTATATTGCTCCCTGTTGTACCATGCTACAGAATGTGACGGTCCTTTCAAAGAATAAAGAATTATGAAAATTGTAGCTTTAAAGAGAAAAATTAGAGCATGTGTATCTTACTCCAGGGCGTAGCCTGTCTGCACGCAATCCATGTCATAAATTGTACTATTTCCCCTCGCAGGAAGAAGCACATACATTTTTTTTTTATTGCCAAGCACTTCTACTAATGCCTTCAGCTAGTCGAGTTTCATTGACCTGCCTTTCAAAGACAGGATTATGTGTTTGCTAAACAATCAGCTGACAGTGACATTAACCTGAGGACAATTAGGGTATTAGAGTCTGCTGCCGCCAAGCAAAGAAAAATTAGAAGAGCACAAACAATTCTTTTTAGGTAAATAATTTTGTGTAGACGTCATCCCATTGTGTGCAGGAAGGATATGTTACAGCACAACTTCTAATTAAGCGGCTAACATTGGGAGAGGGTTAAGTTGTTGTAGTGGAGAACTGTATGTGTTTTCTTCTGCTTTGTTTTATTTAGAACTCTTACCCGTCTAATGGACAGCAATTGACTTATTTTCTGGAAGTGCAGACAGAATCCGGTATGGAGTTTGGACATGTCTGCTAATAGCACAAATCAGATTATAACATTTTACTCCATGCAATTTAAGATCATTTCCTGAGTGTACTGAAAGCCTCAGCTGACAACAGATCCTGGCAAGAATACAAAAGTGAATTTCCGATTAACCCCTCCCAGATAGTACTGCTCACTGTTTGGCTCTCAAACAAATAATTTATATCTCTACTGAAAGATATACTTTGACATATTATTTATTTTTAATAGCTGTGACTTAAGCCTTTGTAAGTGTGTATATATACTTATAATACATATATTTTTGTATATGTTATTATTGTAAAATAATGTACGAGGTGGTTCAATAAATAAGGTAACAAGACCTCTTATTCAAACTTGCCTACCCTCCCAATTTGATCGGGAGCCTCCCGAAAATCAGGTGCCGCTTCCGGCCTCCCAAGAAGGCAGGCAAGTCTCCCAGCAACTGCCGACCCCTCCTGCCCCCCACCGCAGTTACAAGAAAATCCCCAGCAGCAGACGGCCTGTGACGCGATTCACCCCGAATCGCGTCATTTTGGGCCCGCCCCCTGCTTCACAATGCTGGTTCCACCCACATGCACCGGCCACGCTCCCCGGTTTTGCCGATCTGGCTGCCCCCTCCTGGAAGGGGCAGCCAGAATGTTGACATGTCTGCTCTTATTGCATAACTTTATTCAACTCGTACATGTATGTATAATCAATAAGTATGGCCTTGGTACAGATTATTTTTCCACATATTCCCCATACTTGTCTAAGCATTAGCCCCAACAGTACACCAAGGCATCTATCCCGGAATAGCAGAAATCAGTGCCATATTGTGTTTATTTTGTTGTTTTGCATTGTTTCAGTACACATAGTGAACACTTCTTCCTGTATCCCAGTCAGGGGTGCTGAGAGGGGGTGGGTATCGATGATGCTCCCTCCCCGCCTACCTCTTACCTGTTAGCAGCCCAGCACATGATGCAGTGTGCCTGGGCTGCTGTTGGGAGACTGCTTACTACTGCTGAGCAGCAGCAGTCTCCTCTGCCTGTGGGGGGGAGCAATCACACTAATCGCGCCCCACCTGGATTTGCACCGGGCTGAGAGGCTCACAGCGCCACCCTCCCTGGCACGCAGCACTGTGAATGGCATTGCAAAAAAATATTTTATTCTAATGGGGCGTGGCCTAATCTCCTGCGAGTGGGCCATTCCTCCTGGGGCCGGGCTGGCTATCTACGGCCCTGACCCCAGTTACTCATGGACGATGTTGTACACAGCACCCACTGAGATGTACAGTTTGTCAGCAATATCACCAACTGAAATGCGTCTGTCCTCCTGGATCAGACCTTCAATGTGGCACAAATTGTCATCTGTGGTGGACATGCCTGGCCAGCCGGATTGCTGCTCATCTTGAACATCTGTCCTAATCAAAGACAGTGCACCAAACCTGTTTCCATGACATGACGTTATCACAGTACACCTCAACAAGTTGGCGATGAATTTCAGCTGCTCATGTGCCCTTTAGGTGCAGAAATCTGACCACACTATGCACCTCAATGTTTGACCATGTTTCTGCTAGCCCCACCTCCTTATAACTGATATTGGGACAGTATGACTGATATGAGTCGCAGTTTAATGGCCGTGAGGGGAAGCAGTGGGCTACCTGCTCTGGCCCAGACTGAAATAGAGAACATCACACACGTGAGAGGTCTTGTTAACTTGCTTATTGGACTACACTACTATATAGCACCAGCATACTTGCTGGTAGAGTATAGTTGGTACAAACTCCATAATAAAACAAGACTGTTTTCACAGATGAAGAGGTAAGTGTTTCTACTGGCAGGCTTATAACTGTATATACATGTAGAGTATAACAGTATATACACTACATGCCTACTCATCATACATGTACTATAGGTGGTGCAGATGAGATGAACATGATCTTCATCAAGTGTGCAGGACAATGTGCATGATGTCATCAAACCATGACCACGCAGGGCTGATTGTAGTTGGGCTCAAGAATATTAACGCATCAAAACTGCCCATCACGTAACACTTCCTGTCCTGTACAGTCTCACAGCTTGTGCCATATTACTAGTATTTGCAGCCTATAGTGCTAGGAGGAGCAGGTGCAGTACACTGTCCTAGGGGCATGTAGATCAGCACACATTTGCTGTTTTTAGGGTTTATATTTTAAGCACCTACACAAAGAAGGTGCAAGTTCTAGCCTTGCCATAAATTTACTGTGCATATAAGCGTAATGCAACTCTAAGTATGCTTGTGCAGCCCTTAATCATCCTGTAGGGGTAAGTGAAGGGATGTTGCTCCATGATGTGATTTGCACCATCACACCCTAGCGTGCCTTTAGTAAGGCAAGGAGCAGATTTGCTCTCCTGGGGGACATATAGAAACAAAACTCCATATACTATATTGTTGAATTGCAAAAGAAATGTTGCTGACATGTTACACTGCAATACATTGTCTCTACTTTTTGAGTACCGTCTGTTACACAATATCAGAATGTGTGGTGCTCTGACTCCCAGACGTCATCATTTGCACCGAGTGTCCTCTTCTCCCTTGTAGAATATATATATATATATATATATATATATATATATACAGACACAAACAGCATACGATATTAGGCACATGTTTGTGGCATGTTTTACATGTATTCAAGACATGCATAACTGCCCTCCTGGTCCTGGCTCACATCATGCCCATCATCTACCTGGTCACATATTATGCCCTCCTCACAAGCTCCCTTGTTACATATGCTCCCATCCCTGCATTCCCTTGCCTTCTACAGTACTGTGCAAAAGCTTTAAGCAGGTGTGGAAAAAAATGCTGCAAAAATAGAAGTGTTAATAGTTTATTTTTATCAATTAACAAACTGCAAAGTGAATGAACAGAATAGAAATCTAAATCAAATCAATATTTGGTGTGACCACCCTTTGCCTTCAAAACAGCACAATTCTTCTAGGTACATTTGCACAAAGTCAAGGATTTTGTAGGACTATAGTTAGGTGTATGATTAACCAATCATACCAAACAGGCATTTTGTTAATTGATAAAAAAAATAAACTATTAACACTATTTTTGAAAGCATTCTTACTTTGCAGCGTTTTTTCCACACCTGCCTAAAGGTTTTTTCACAGTATTGTATATTCTCCCAGCCTCCTTATGCATAATCCCCCTTCTCCCTCCCATTACAACATATGGCAACTCTTATACCTGTTCTTGCAGCTTTGATTACTTTCTGCTGATGTCTTAGGGATATATTTATTAAAGTGAGAGTTTTTAGAAATGGAGATGTTGCCCATAGCAACCAGTCAGAGTCTACTTAACATTTAATTAGCACCTACTAGAAGATAACTTCGAATCTGATTGGTTGGTATGGGCAACATCTCCACTTCTTGAAACTCTCACTTTAGTAAATTTATCCATTATACTCTGTTGATCTCTGGCTGTATCCAAAATGTTAGTCCCTGTTTGGAAATGGCAATCTCCTGGAAAGTCAAGCAATGACTAAACACTATAGTGGGTAAATTTACTAAAGCGAGAGTTTTTAGAAGTGAGTTTTAAAAGTGATGTTGCCCATAGCAACCAATTAGATTCTACTTAACATTTAAATAGCACCTTTTAGAAGATAATAGCTAGAATCTGATTGGTTGCTATGGGAAACATCACTTTTAAAACTCACTTCTAAAAACTCTCACTTTAGTAAATTTACCCCTAGGTCTCCATCAACCTGCAGATCAGTAACAGCTATTTAAAAAAAATAAGCCTTCAAACTAGCCCTGACAAATCATTCTTACCCATATTTAATAACCAGACCTCCTTTCCCCTAACTAGCCCTGTCAATAAATTGTTTACCCCTACACTTAATACAAAAACATCATTGCATTATTCTATTATTCCCCACCCTGTCTATAGTCCACAAGAAAAATAAAATGATATAAAATTGAATTTGGTAGTGGGTAATAAGCTAATCACTTTCACATATTTTAAATGTTGCCAAAACAAATCATAAGGATTTATGTATAGCAGCAAAATTGGAAATAATGGACTAAACATGAAAAATTAAGAGGCAAGGAAGAGGAAAATATATTCATGATATGCTTGTGTAACGTTTATTGGCTAAATAGGTAATATTAGCTAATATTACTTATGATATTTATAAAATTGGATGACTAATGATCAACTGAAAGCTATAAGGAAAGTGATATGTTCTCCTATCACAAAACAGGATTTGTTTAAATCCTACAATTTGTAGTTAACACTACAGAACAAAAAGGGGTATATTTACTGAACTGAGATTTTTTAGAAATGGAAATGTTGCCCATAGCAACCAATCAGATTCTACTTAACATTTAACTAGCACATTCTATAAGATAATAGCAAGAATCTGATTAGTTGCTATGGGCAACATCTCTACTTCTAAAAACTCTCACTTTAGTAAATATACCCCAGAGTGTCTATTTCAAGACAATAATACAAAAAAAAAAAAATCTGAACGGAACACAGCTCTTGGTAATCACTGTCATGTCCCTCTTATATTAATTATAAAGACTATGGAAACTGAGAGTTTACACATTGGTGTCATTATTCTACAAATTAAGATAAAACTCCCAAAATATTTACGTTGTCCCTTATTATGTCTATGTACGCCTATTTGTTAAGCTTTAAATTATAGTTGTTAAAGGGCTGTCTTTCTGAAACTAACTCACATCCACCCACACTCTGGTCTTTCCAACCCCAGAGCCTCTTATGTCTCAAACTGATTTCTCATTGTTCTTCCATGCGCAGAAACAAGCACAGGAGAGTACAGTTTTAAATTATACCACTTTCACACCAAACTTTTAACCCAGGTTATTGCTGGGGAAACCCTGGTCCAGGATTGGTGTGAAAGGGTCAACCCGGGTTGTGTAACTACCAGAGTCAAACATGGCAATGACCTGGGTATGCTGCTGTGCAACCCGGCTTATCTGACCTGGGACATGCTAAAGGGACAATCTGGCAATAACCCAGATCCAACAGAAAACTAAAAATTACTTAGAAAATAAGGCACAAATATCTAATATTACACTATTGTACTGAGCGAAATAGATGAATAAATACTGTGTGAGCGACCTTTAAAGCATTAAAAACAAATTTAATAAGCACAATATACAGTCTAAAATATATCCAGCAAGCACATGTAATTCAATCATCTAAATGACATTTGGCCTATAATAGAAGGCGTACAGTGCATCCGGAAAGTATTCACAATGCTTCACTTTTTCCACATTTTGTTATGTTACAGCCTTATTCCAAAATGGAATAAATTCGTTTTTGTCTTCAAAATTCTACACACAATACCCCATATTGACGTGTAAAAAGTTTTTTTGCGATTTTTGCTAATTTAATTTAAAAAAAACTAAGAAATCACATGTAAATAAGTATTCACAGCCTTTGCTCAATACTTTGTTGATGCACCTTTGGCAGCAATTACAGCCTCAAGTCTTTTTGAATATGATGCCACAAGCTTGGCACACCTATCTGGGTAGTTTCGCCCATTCCTCTTTGCAGCACCTCTCAAGCTCCATCAGGTTGGATAGGAAGCGTCGGTGCACAGACATTTTCAGATCATGTTCAATTGGATTCAAATCTGGGCTCTGGCTGGGCCACTCAAGGACATTCACAGAGTTGTCCTGAAGCCACTCCTTTGATATCTTGGCTGTGTGCTTAGGGTCGTTGTCCTGCTGAAAGATGAACCGTCGCCCCAGTCTGAGGTCGAGTGCCCTAGAGCAGGTTTTCATCCAGGATGTCTCTGTACATTGCTGCATTCATCTTTCCCTCTATCCTGACTAGTCTCCCAGTTCCTGCCACTGAAAAACATCCCCACAGTATGATGCTGCCACTACCATGCTTCACTGTAGGGATGGTATTGGCCTGGTGATGAGCGGTGCCTGGTTTGCTCCAAACATCACACCTGGCATTCACGCCAAAGAGTTCAATCTTGTCTCATCATGGTCTGAGACTCCTTCAGGTGCATTTTGGCAAACTCCAGGCAGGCTGCCATGTGCTTTTTACTAAGGAGTGGCTGTCGTCTGGCCACTCAACCATACAGACCAGATTGGTGGATTGCTGCAGAGATGGTTGTCCTTCTGGAAGGTTCTCCTCTCTCCACAGATGAATGCTGTAGCTCTGACAGAGTGACTATCGGGTTCTTGGCCACCTCCCTGACTAGGGCTCTTCTCCCCTGCTCGCCCAGTTTAGACGGCCGGCCAACTCTAGGAAGAGTCCTGGTGGTTCCGAACTTCTTCCATTTACGGATGATGGAGGCCACTGTGCTCATTGGGACCTTCAAAGCAGCAGATATTTTTCTGTACCCTTCCACAGATTTGTGCCTCGAGACAATCCTGTCTCGGAGGTCTACAGACAATTCCTTGGACTTCATGCTTGGTTTGTGCTCTGACATGCACTGTCAAGTGTGGGACCTTATATAGTCAGGTGTATGCCTTTCAAAATCATGTCCAATCAACTGAATTTACCACAGGTGGACTCCAATTAAGCTGTAGGAACATCTCAAGGATGATCAGTGGAAACAGGATGCACCTGAGCTCAATTTGAGCTTCATGGCAAAGGCCGTGAATACTTATGTACATGTGATTTCTTAGTGTTTTTTTTAAACGAAATTTGCAAAAAAACTTTTTACACGTCATTATGGGGTATTGGAGCTTATTCAGACTCGGTCGTTAGCTCTACGAGCTCGCAACCGGGTCGAAGTTGCTCCAGTGTGCATGCGCACGACAGAGCCGGCTCCGTCGCGCGCATGCGCGAGACCCGGCTAACGACATGTGATCCGTCGTTAGGGGTCTCGTAGCAGACGGGGCGAGCTGTCGATGTTGAGTGACAGCTCGCTCCTTTTGCCGGACGGGCCGGGGGCGGGCCCGGCCAAACGGAGGCGTTCCGGTCGGTACGCTTGCCATTTGGGGGCGGCCCCACTGACATCATCAGTGATGTCAGTGGGTAGCTTCCTGCTCAAACAGCAGGAAGCTCCCTGGGGCTTAAGGTTGACGAGACCCTACCTTAGGGTCTCGTCGTAAGCCCCGATGGTTGCGATGGTCTTGACCATCGCGACCATCACCCTTAGCGGTCGTTAGAGCTGTGGGTGTTAACCCACAGCCTAACGACCGACATGGAGGCGGCCGCTTGCATCTTGTTTCAGAACGACCGCTTGCATCCTACGTCCGCCTCTGAATGAGGCCCATTGTGTGTAGAATTTTGAGGACAAAAATTAATTTATTCCATTTTGGAATAAGGCTGTAACATAACAAAATGTGGAAAAAGTGAAGCGTTGTGAATACTTTCCGGAAGCACTGTATATGTGGGGTAAGTTTAAAAACACCAGAGGATAGAACCAGTCCATGTTGTAACAAACACTGTATATCTATGAAGCGAGGGATCCAAATATAGTTACCGGTCCCACCACTAGAGGATTGTTTCTTATTTTCTGGACCACCCACTGTATACCATCTTTGGGAAGACACTTTATTTCAACTAAAATCTGGATAAATGTAAGATAAGCCACTCTGGAGCCTGTTTGATTGGAAAATATCTCACAGCCAAGGGACTGCACAGGCTGCAGGATATTCCAACCCTGCTGGACTTTATCAACTACACCCTAAAGGTCTGAGTGGCACCCGGTAACTATACTTGGATCCCTCGCTTCATAGGTATACAGTGTTTGTTGCAACATGGACTGGTCTGATCCTTACATGTGCTTGCTGGATATATTTTAGACTGCATATTGTGCTTATTAAATTAGTTTTTTATGATTTAAAGCAGCGATTCCCAACCACGATCCTCAAGGCACACTAACAGTCCCACACTAAGGTTTAAGTGATATCCATGTTTGAACACAGGTGGTTAAATCAAAATAACAAGTATTAATTGAGTCACCTGTGCTCAAGTGTGGCTATCCTTAAATCATGGACCGTTAGTGTGCCTTGAGGACTGTGGTTGGGAACCCCTGCTTTAAAGGTTGCTCACACCATATTTATTCATCTATTTCGCTCAGTACAATAGTGTAATAGACTTTTGTGCCGTTTTCTCTAAAAGTAATTTTTCGTCTTCTGTTATTGATATTATTCTCCTAGGGGGACTACCCAGTACATATGGCAGCACCTTCAATTTTATATATAATTTTAGAAAATATGTTTATTGATTTTTATTACAAATGGTCCTTTGATAATCTGTATATCCTACAGAGGGATTGGTTTCCGTCAGCGTCTCCCCATTTGTGTTTTTTTACACTTTCACTAATAACCTAGATCCAGCCTGCAGTATGAGCACAGTTTCAGCAGCTGTGACACGGCTTGAAACCATGTTCAACAGCCTAGGTTGGACCCTGATGTGAAAGTGGTATTGGTGTTTTTCAGCCAGCATCTCTGCTTATTCTGCTAATCATCTAATGCAGGGTACACACTTAGCTAATGGATCAGCCAAAAAAATGACAGATTTTGGTTAAACGGGCTGGGAAAGACTCAATAAGGTGCTGGTAGATTGGCACAGGTATCTGGAGCCATGCTGACTGCAGTGCATACCACAGCTGTTGGAGGGTGCGTGGTGGAGTATCCATAGAGTGAACACAACAATACCGGAAACAGATTATTTATTATTATTTATTAACAGTTTCTCATATAGCGCAGCAAATTCCGTTGCGCTTTACAATTTTAATCAACATTAACATACTGGGTTGTAAAAGACATACATACATACATAAGGGTAAGAGGGCCCTGCTCGCAAGCTTACAATATATAGATGACATACTGTTTTTTTGGAAAGGTTCATTGGAGGATCTAAATATCTTCTGCACTTATCTCAATAACAATTCACTTAATATACAATTGACTTTTACTATTAGCAAAGAGATGACCAATTTTCTTATAACAATATACTCAAAGGAAGGAACTGTTCAAACTAAGTGTATTCACAAGCCAACTGATACCAACAGTTTCATACACAGGGAAAGAGAACACCTTAATCGCTGGCTTGATGGACCTCCTAAAAGTCAATTTGTAAGAGTAGGGAGAAATTGCACTGAAGAAGTATGCGTTAAACAGATGGAACAAAACTTCTTATCCAGGGAATATAAAAAAAATAACAACTGAAAAAAAACAAAGAAGGAAATATTGGAACTTGAAAGAAATACGCTCCTTAGACCCAAGGAAAGAAAGCAAGAGAAGAAAGAATGAGCTTTTATAACCAAGTTCGGGTCACATCATCCGCATATAGAAAGGATTTTTAAACGACTGGCACCTTTTATGCAAAGACCCGTTTCATCTAAATTTTTACCAGATAAGCCCAGTTTTATATACAGAAGGGCAGATAATCTTAAACAAAAACTTGTGAGAAGCGCATTGGAAGTTAAACACATGAATCTGATAAGGACTAAAGGGTTTCATCATTGCGGTACCTGCAATATGTGCAAAACAGTAACCCAAAAGGAAAGAAAATTCACCAAATTTACAGTAAAAGGAAAAGAATAATTAATCATAGACTTTATCACATGCCAAATGTTATCTACTTCATTAAATGTGCTTCTGGATTACTGTACATTGGACGTATTGTACATCCCGAGCCCTAAAACAAGAATGATATAACACCTCAGAAATATAAAAAAATGGCCTGGAAACACATTCATTGACCAGTTTAGAAAAAAATCCATGTTTGTTCCACAAATTTTATAGGTATTGAATGTGTCAAGAATGACTGGAAAAACAGAAATAAAGAAGCCAGGTTGGCCCAAAAAGAGATGGAGTGGATCCACAAATTAAAAACACTGGTCCCAGAGGGTCTTAACAAAGACTTCGAACTGAAATGGTTTCTGTAAAGATTCAAAGCACATATCTTGTTTACATGCCCTTCATATATTTTATTGGCTTTTAGAGGTTTTATATAGATTTTGTACAGTTCTTACTATGAAGTGTTTTACTATATTTCTGTCCTGCTTTTTTTTACATATATTTGTGTTTTATATATGTGATTTATATATGGGTTTTTACATATATTTATTGGTTTTATATATGTAATTCATCAAATCTTTATGCCTTGTTTTTACTATTTTTAATATTACCCACAACTTATAAATATTTATTCTGGAATGTTCCAGTGCTGGTGATATGGGCATTATAGACCAGCATTTCATAAGAGAAGCAAATACGATATTTTAGCATGCAGCACTTTATATTAAGTTTGGGAATATAAGTGCAATATATATACTTGATGTATATGACTTCTTCACACACTTTAGCACAACAAACTTACAGTGCCAAATGACTTCTACCTTGGCTCCAAGCAACCATGACCACATGCTTGTGAGTGTCCAGCAAGGTGCATTCCGGAACCCCTGCTGCTTTTTTACCCAATGTGACACTCCGCACCAGAGACTGGTATTCTTGATTACTTCACTGATTTTGTATGCTATTTGTATTTTATTATTATTTCCATATTGAATAAATTTACTATTGCTCTTATCTCCCAGTGGAGTCAATATTGTGTTCAGTGGCCAGTTTACTATACACTGTTTTCCTATTTACATTTTGGGGAGAAAGGTACCCCTAATAGTGACCACAGGCAGCAGACCTATTTTGCGCTTAGAGCCTACCATCTGTTTCTTTTATCACCCTTTCATGAATTGGCTGATGCCATAGATGCCCATGAGCGTATAGGCTCTCATCCCTTTAAACTACATGTGAGCACAGTGTGATGGGTGCACATGGTTACCATATGGGACTGACGTTTAAATCGTAGTTTTCGTTTCTGTACTTTAATTTACATTTTTGTGAAGCAATTCATTCATGTCGAGAGGTTATTTTTTCCTGTGGTTAATGCAAACCATATCTTTCTAACATAGTTAGGTAATTAAATTAGTCTTATTCTTGAAAAAAATCTAAGCCAGAACCTTATTACGCTGTCTTTATTATGTTTGTGTTGCCTTAACAATGGGCTTGCTTAGGAAATGACCCATTTATGTATGCTCAAGCAGAAACATAAGTGCATATGCCATGACAGTTCTATAAATCAATGCAAAGTGTAGGTATAAAAAGACATACACTGACTCATTTCTACATTTAGGGAACTCTCACTATTAAGCATGACCTCAGTTTTGATACGTTATCAAGAAACTGTTATTTAGCATTGTCTGTCATCTATATCGATAACATTATTAAAATTATTACTATAAACTATTATTAATAATAACATTAACATAATGTTATTATTTTTAACATTATTATTATCTTGCCCTACACTCTGGTAGCTGTTAGATGGTGATAGTACAAGCACACTGCATACTTTAATACCGAATCAGTGCATATCTGACTGACACTACAAAGCTGATTTTTTACCTATTGTTGGTTGGGAGTCAATATACAGTATGTTTGTGTATCAGCTTCCCATCCCATTGTTGAGATATGGAGCACACTACTGAGCAGTCTCTATGATGCTCCTTTAAGGAGGCATCAATACCTAACCAAGATGGCCACCGTTAGCTCTTCTGCACATGTGCGACGCCATCTTTTCATTGTGAATGAGCACCACAGTGGGGCACAAACGTGTCCCACATAGCTCTGAGAGACCCTACTATATCCTGCATCATATGCCCACTGTCACTGCTTATATAAGCACCGCTATCCACATACAGTCACTGGCTGGTTGATCTGTATGCTCTGCTCCATGCAAGAATATGTGTATAACTTTGAGTATGACTGTATAAATCACATTACTGCTTAATAAACCACCCCACTGGTTAAGTACTGGGCTGTTCTGTAACTTGAGGGATCTGCTGGTATTTACTATTACTCTGCTATTACCATCAACAATAGTACACACACATTCAACAGGGGTTGGGTATGAAATCCCGGCTGTCCGGATGCCGCTGTCAGAATACCGACAGCGGCATCCCAATACCCTTAGGAAGTAACGTAAGTATTTTTCTAACCCGCCTTTCCCGGTGCCGATACCTAACCTCCCCCCTAGTGCCTATACCAGAGGTTCCAAAACGCGGTCCTCAAGGCTCCCCAAAAGTTCAGGTTTTAGAGATATCCATGGTTGAGCACAGGCGGTTCAATCAAATTGACTGATGTACTAATTAAACCACCTGTGCTCAACCATGGATCTCTCTAAAACCTGAACTGTTGGGTATCGTTGAGGACCACATTTGGGAACCTCTGGCCTATACCTAACCTACCTGCACCCTAAACCTAACACCCCCTCCCTGGTGCCTAAACCTAACCTCCCCCCTAGTTCCTAACTCTAACCTCCCCCTCCCCGCACCCTAATCCTAACACTCCCTACCCGGTACCTACCCCTCCCCCTAATTCCTAACCCCGCTACCTAACCCTAATCTCCCCCTAACACCCCGATACTTACCTTCGGGATGCCGGCGGTCGGGATACTGGTGCTGGGATCGTGACCTGTTGAGATTTCGGTACCGGTATTCAGACCATCGGCATCCCGCATGCTGGGATGCCGACTACACCCCATTCAACAGTAGTAACTGACAGACAAAGAGGTAAGAGGACTCCGCTCACAGGATTACAATCAACATGGCTCACTCATAAATGTTTTTAAAAACTTTTCATGAACTTAATGACAAAGTGGCTTTTCCTTCCATCTCAGAACTTATGGTATCTGGGTTGCCAATACTTCTAAATATTATTTACCTAAAAATGACATTAAAAAATATTGACACGCAATATGCTACTGATATGTAAGGTTTAACACATTTTTACAAGACAATTTAGTATCAACATAATGTTGAATAGAAAGAGAATTGGAGAACACAAGTTTATAAGTAAACTAGGTGTCTCAGAATCCTCACTTTGTTATTTCTTAATGTAGTATATAATTTTTAGGAACACTAAATATTTATTCTGGAATGTTCCAGTGCTAAAATTGCGCCCCTGGCAATGTAATGTACTGGCGCACCCCTACCCACCTTATGCAGTGCCCCCAGTAGTAATCCCCCCTATACAGTGCCCGCAGTAGTAATCCCCCCTATGGTGCATTGCCCTCAGTAGTAGCCCCCTATAAAGTGCCCCCAGTAGTAATCCCCCCCTATGCTGCATTGCCCCCAGTAGTAGTCCCCCCTATAGAGTGCCAACAGTAGTAGACCCCAGTAGTAGTCCCCTATACACTGCCCCCAGTAATAGTACCCAGTAGTAGTCCCCCCTATACAGTGCCCCCAGGATTAGTACCCAGTAGTAGTCCCCCCCTACACAGTGCCCCCAGTAGTAGTCCCCCCTATACATTGCCTCCAGTAGTAGCCCCCCTAAACAGTGCCCCCAGTAGTAGCCCCCCTAAACAGTGCCCCCAGTTGTAGACCCCTATACAGTGCCCCCAGTAGTGGCCACCCCCCATAAATTGCCCCCAGTAGTGACCACCCCAATACAGTAGCGGGCACCTCCCCATAAAGTACCCCAGTAGCGGACACCCCCTATTTCAGTGCCCCCCCCTGTAGTGCCAGGCTTACACACACACAGAAAGAACAAAAAAAAAATTGAACTTACCTGGTCCCCGCTCCTGACGCGACCGCAGCTGTCCGAGTCTCCCGGCCCGCTCTTCTCCTGCATGGGAGAGACGTCATGACATATGACATCTCTCCCGTCACATGCTGCGCTGGCGGCTGTCTGTTTGTAAACTGTGTAGGGCAGACCAGAGCGGTGACCATCATGACCATCAACCTGGTCAGTCTTAGCTAGCGACCAGGAGGCCGCACTTACAAATACAAGCGGCTGCCCTCAGTCAGAACGAGCGCTCGTTTCTTGCGAGCACCTCTGAATGAGGGCCATTGTCTCTGACCTACAAAAATGGAATTTATTGTTCATATTTTGAGCAGGCCAAGTGCTCAATTTACATTCAAATTTACATCCTGTCAAAAGTGCTGTATGTATTGTAGGTGCTTCTAGTTGATATTCCTTCTAGAGTCTCCACCTGACTCCAATGCCAAAAATTCATTTGGGCAGGTTGGCATCTGGGAAAGATACTTCACACCCTGTAAAACAGTGCCAAGGAGGTAGAGTTCCTACTTTCACCTCTAGTTCTGTCTCACCTGACACAAGACTTTGGGGGGCTATATTTACTAAAGTGCAGGTTTTTAAAAGTGGAGATGTTGCCCATAGCAACCAATGAGATTCTAGCTATTATCTTCTAGAAGGTGCTAGACAAATGTTAAGTAGAATCTGATTGCAACCATTGACTGAACACAACTGCTTTAATCATTATTAATGTACTTAGTATTCTGTACAGATGCTTAGTGGCAGGTACCAAACCGTTAACTTTCAGATTTCAAAACCATGAAATGGAAGAGAAAATAATGGCAAAGAAAAAGCATTAGAAAATAATCTCTATGTAATTGCTTGTGATGACTTACATACAGACAAAACAACCCATTTCTTGCTTGATTGGTTATGAAGTTACCGGCCTGTACTTTTAGCGTGACCATTAATGTACTGTTGTTCTAACCACGAATATACTCAGAGATGGATTCTATCTATCAAAGATTTATTGCACAAGTTGGCAGGTGCAAAGACAAGCGCAGGATTCCTTACAGAAGTGACCATGGATTTTATTTCCTTCAGTTTACAGTTCTAAAAAAGAATCGTAATCATTCAATTTGTAATGTCCATTAAAACTAATACTTAGTTACTTCTTCAGACGTGTCCTTAGTTATGAATTTCTGTATTCACATATAAAAGACACATCAGTAAAAAATAACACAAATGATGTGTGACAGTGAGGAGACAGTCTAGTAGCTACATGTTGGATTGCTTTAGCTTATGGGTCAGGAATCAGCACATACAGTATGTATCTATCAGCACATCATTAATGGTAATTATTCTACCACGTTGTATCAGGACACAAGTGGGTGACAATGCAGATAGGGTGGAAGTTTAGGCTGGATTGTGTGGGTTCTTTAGGACTAAAGATGTTTCATGGATATAATCAATTAATGTGCTTTAGATATAAGACAAAATACATTTTTAAAAATATTTCTTATATAATATCTCTCCAACCAGTGGTAACTAGTACACCCCCACCCCCTTGGCACACCTGCTGATGGGGTGAGACAATAGTAAAGAAGTTAAGACTGTCACACTGTGGATTTCTGGGAAACCAAGCTGAAGTCACTTTGGGGACTAGTACTATGCCAGTCTGTGTAACATATCTTATTTTTATTCTATGCATGCCTAGAAAGTGATTTGCTTTATCCTGCCACTTCCCCTTGTACCTGGATAGGCACAGTAAAGTACAGTACTAGATACATAAATGGTGTGTTCACCCAATTGTGAATACATGCACCTCCTCCATTGTACTGACCTTGCGAGCTATGATTGGCTAGCCACGTGTGTTCCTGATTGGCTGCCTGTCTACAGCAGGTGCCAAATAAAAAAACCCACAGTGGCTCTACCATTGACACTGGGATCCAATGCCCAGTCCCAGCACTGGCCACAAATGTGTCTCCAGTCATCTCCACAGTGCTGCTCCTATAGGGGTCTATTTACTAAGCCTTGGATGGAGATAAAGTCAGTGGAGATAAGGCACCAGTCATTCAGCTCCTAACTGCCATGTCACAGGATGTGTTTGAAAAATGACAGTTAGGAGCTGGTTGGCTGGCACCTTATCTCCATCTAAGGCTTAGTAAATAGACCCCTTAAGGCGGGTATCCACTACCCGACAGTGAAAAGACTGATTGTGATATACACAATTGAAATCAACAATTCATCGAAATGCCACCCTAAATAGTACACATGCGATACTTCACTAATCACAGAAACCATATGCATATGGTTTATGTGATTAGTGAAGTATCGCATGTGTACTATTTAGGGTGGCATTTCGATGAATTGTCGATTTCAATTGTGTATATCATTAGCAAATATTTATAACTATACTTCCAGTACTGTCAAATAGACCTGGATATAGTGGATCACTGTTAATAGATATAGTGTATCATACACTATTAATGTTCTTATTTGTCTATGCTGTCTTTGTATAATAAGTTGATTTCGAGTGTCTATGTTTCATTTTAAGAATTTAATAAACTTTAGTTTTAATATCAACATCAATACATCTATTTCAGATATATTAAATGGGTAAATATATGGTGGTCTGTCTGCTAATTGAGACATTAATGTAAATTTCACATATGATCATGATCTCACTTAGATGTAATCAGTTTGTCCTATTTCTCCAATACTAATTTTGTAACCATCAATACAGCACAGGAGTGTGCCCTGATAGGAGTCTTTTCTTTTTTTTCTCTCCTCTTCTAACCTTGATAATATTTACTCCTGGGATGCACCTCCAGTTTTTGAAATATACTTAGATACGTGTATCCAATAAATCTATAATTAGATCGTTAGAATTAACTGTTTTCCTGTGCAATCAATTTTCTTCCCCTTTTCCTGTATGACGATATCGTCATGTTGACCAGCATTTTGCACAATGATAGATGTCTAAAAGACCAAATTATCAAATGATATCGTTATCGTTCATTCGCTCATTTTAATCGTCTAGTGGATAGGCACCTTTAGTGTAGTGGCCTCTGCCCAGCCCACCCCTGGATGTCCGCTCAGGAGTTAGGTCACCCTAAGTAAGTGCCTAGGTCATCTATGGCGTATACCAGACACATATGATACTGCTGTAGGACAGCATCCATCTTAAGAAAGCTGATACTTTTCTTATGGTCATAATTGCGGATGTTTTAGTGAACGTAACATCTCTGCTTTAGGCCCTTTGTGTCTGCTGTACAGATCCACCTGCCTCCTAACAAGGCAACCAAATTCAGAGCAGTGGAAAAGAAAACTGTGAACACGGTGGAATTAGTGTAATTTAAAAATGATGCTAATATATGTGTATACTGATCTAACGTTATTACTTATTATCTAAAAGGAACACTTGTGTATTATAAGCAATACTTCACATAGATCAGTGTTTCCCAAACTTTTTGGAATCACAGCGCCCAAGAGTATCAGCATGTTTTCTACGGCACCTTTGGGCCAAAAGTTTTATTATTGATAAAGGGCTGCACTTCTTTAGGTCTATATATTTTTTGATTGGCAGCCATTAGCACTTATATGGTATTGGACCAGCAACCCGAGACACCTCTGCAAGTGCCCTGAGACCAGGGCTGGCAGCAGAAATCTTGGGGCCCGCTACACTTTGATCTCTGGGGCCCCCAACCCTCCCCCCTCCCATTGCCACCTCCATGACCCGTCCTACAAACAAACATGCCACGTCCACACAATTATTTACAGATAGAGCAATTACTCACACACACGTATACATACATACACACACACACATAGGTGTGGCTCGCGGCTATGATGTTTCCCATGAGGCCACACCCTTTTCAGACACGCGCCAAAGGCTTCATACATCTCCTGCAGAGTCCATTTTAGAGGAAATTGAGAAAACATTTCTAGCTTTGTGAACTGTTACAACAGCCCCAGAACATCAGAAAATGTAAATGTAATTTTGTTTTACACTGATTTTTTTTTATTTTATTATTATTATTTTTAATATTTATTGGGCACTACATGTGTATCTGGCTCACACAGCCCGCATTACGGTGACTAGGAGTATGGAACTACAGAATCTATGCAATTTCATCAACAATCAAGGTAAACATATACACAAACATATGTTAAAAGTGACAATAGCATAGTCACTTACCTTAACCACTTGCCTGGCATGGTCGTATCAGATACGACCAGTCAGAAAAGCACTGTGGGCGGCTGCTGGAAAATCATTTTCTAGCAGCCGCCAATCACAGAGGGACCTCCTGGTCCTTCTGCACACTGTCCCTCCCCTGCAGTGATCGGCCAGCCCAGCGCCCCCACCCCCTCCCCCGGCCGCTGCCGAGAGGACAGGGCAGAGAAGACAGCACTGATAGCGCTGTCCTTCTCTCCCTCCTTGCCGGCTAGCCGCAGCCGGTGGCTGCTGACAGGGCAGAGAAGGCAGTGCTAACAGCGCTGTCCTTCTCTCCCTCCAACTCCGGCTAGCAGCAGCCGCCGGGCAGGTAAGGTAGCGCTATCAGCGTTGTCCTTCCCTCACTCCACCCCCGCTATCAGCAGCCTCTTCCCCATTGTGGAAAGCCCCATCCCCATGAGTAAATCAGAGCCCTGGCCATAATATATATATATATATATATATATACACATACATATATATATAATGTGTGTGTATATATATATCTATGCGTATATCTATATATGTGTGTATATATATATATATATATATATATATATATACACACACACATATATATATACATACATACACGTATATAGATGGCAGCCCCCAACCGATGTTAAGGATACATCGGCAGCTGTGGTCACAATCGATGTTTCTATCGATGGCCATCGGTACTAGTATATACCATAAAAATTGCCATTTTTATGGTATACAGCATTTTCTTTTACAAAATTGTGTTGGATAAGTTTTAATAAGCTATTCCTGACCTAATTCAATCAATAAACCGACAATTTCGGAGCAGTTTTTGGAGAAAGAATTCGTCAGTTAAGTGGTTAATGCTGAAGCGGAAGAGTATGTGTTGTGTGTGTGTGGGAGGGGGGTCGGGGTGCTACGAGGGGATGGGTGGGCACAAGGGCGGGAGGGGTGATGCCAGGGGGGGTGGGGATGCTGTGATGGGGAAGTTGAAGAGGAAGCCTATAGGAGAGGATCAGGAAGGCAGCAGAAGTAGGGTGCCATGGCACCCAGTTTGGAAACCACGGACATAGATATTAGAAGTCATCTCAGATTTGTGTGTCCTGTGTAAAAGCATTCAACTCCCTACCTAGTGTCCACAGGACTCCTCAGTGGGTACTAATAGTCAGTTTAATATACCCATATCATTTACAGTAGAGTGTACAGTATTCCCTATTCCATTTATTAAACACTCCAGTCATGTATAGTACTAAAGAAAACAGTGGGAAGACCACCAAGCGCTGTTCTTAAAAGTAGATTCCTTGTATGAACAGAAGTGCCAAAAGTCATAGCAGTATGTAAATGTAATGGTAGGTGGTGACACCGTACCGTGACATCTTGGAAATGCTCAGACCTGCATCCAGGGCTGCCATCAGAAATCGTGGGGCCCGGTACAAATGAAAAAGGCAGGGCCCCCCCACCCCCTTTGTTCTTCCCCCCAAAGGTCTGGTGGACGCAAAGGGGTGGGGTTGAGCTCTGGTATCTGGAATATATATATATATATTTTTTTTTTATTATTATTTTTTTTTTTTCTTTTTTTTTTTTTTCTTTCCTTTAAATATTAAAAAAGAATAAACAGATTTTTTGTTTCTTAAATTGAGAAAAGCCTAATGATTTACAACAGAACTGTACTAACCTGCCATCCGGAGGTTCAATTACTGTATGTGGTATGGAACACTGGACCTCATTCAGACCCGCTCTCAAGATGCGCTCGCTGCAAAAAAAAAGGGGCGGATATTTAAATTATGTGATCGCACTGCGTCGCGTAAGGACGCCCTCTATGTCTTAGCGAGCTACGGCACTGAGCGCTCGCAAGTGTGTTAAGACGCCCCCTTTCCCCTTGCAACACAAGTCATCTCCTGGGATTGTTGGATGAATCGGTAACATCAAGAGCCATCGGAGCTGATCGCAGCCCTTGAGGTAGACTTACCCCACCGCAAGCACTGCGATCAGTGCTGGCTGAAATACATGGAGGTGACCTGTACAATGATGCTACTTTGCTAATTATGCACACCCTTTAAACTGCGTTTTATTGGCCTGACACGCCTGCGTTCGCAACAACACTCCCCGTTACAAGCACCGTCCCATGTTACCACCCACAAACGGCACTGTCACTCAAAGCAGCGGGCAGTCTGTGTGCTACGAGCGCACAATTTCCCATTGCAGAGACTGGCTTGCACACGTGCACTGCGAATTAGACGCATGTGCATTGAGCAACAATCGCCCGGCAGTGAGTTCAGACCTTAGACCTGATTCAGACCTCAGCGACAGGGTCTGAATCAGGCCCAGCACGGACATGGCAAGGGGGCAGAGGTGCAAATAGAGAGAAACACACTTAAGTAAAGGACACAGATGGGATAGGAGCAGAGTCAAAAATGGGAAGCGGGCAGAGATGGAGAGGGGGCAAAGGCACAGCTATGAGGGAACTGGGGCACAGATATGGGCACATATGGGGAGAGTACAGAGATAGAAATTTGGGTAGGGGGGAGACTGAAGCGGGATTCATGAATATTACAGGGGACAGTGGGGCAGATTGTATAGGAGGGGGAGGGGAACAGAGCAGGATTCAGCAATAGTACAGGGGGCAGATTGTATATGAGGGGGAGGGGAGGACAGAGGCAGGATTTAGGCATAGTACAGGGACAATGGGGCAGATTGTATAGGAGGGAGGGATGGGGCAGAGGTACCTCTGTGTGTGCACCGCAGTTGCTCTCTCACATTTCCTTCCTCAGTGCAGTGCACACAATATCTGGCCAATGAGAGCAGGGGGAGGAGAGGAGGAGAGCTGAGGGTGGAGCAACTATGGAGGCAGAGGTGATTGAAGTAACTAATTTGATAGGGTCCTGAGAGGGGAACCTGTCTGTGAGGGGGCCCAGTGCTCCTACCTTTATTATATAAGCTGGTCCTCCTGCAGCTGCTCCTGATTCACAGTAACAGAAGCAGGACACTGGTGCCGCATGTGTGTATGATGATCATGCAGCGCTGCCCGGAGAGTTCATTAATGAATGAGTCATCACATACTGCTGAGCTGTGTGTGATGACTCATTCATAGAACTCTCCGGCCAGCACTTAGCAGCCTCAGTTGTCCTGTATGAGGGCAATAAATTAGCAATTAACTCTGCCTGCCGACGTCCGGGCCCCTCAGCTGTCCGGGCCCGGTACAGGAGTGCTGGCTGTCCCCCCCTGATGGCGGCCCTGCCTGCATCAGTTGTAATCTGACATCTCGTGACTCTGTTTAAACACCGGCTAGGCTGATCATGGCAAGGCGACATGAATTATCAGAGTGAACGGGGCATGATAGTGGGTGCACGACGAATGGAACATTCCATCGGACATTCAATATTACTCCATCTCCACTGTCACGTGTGTCCTGGGAATACCTCATGGAAGGCATTACCACCCACCGTAGATAGCGCAGTGGCGACCAAGGGTGCTTATTGATTCTAACCAGCGTCGTCTGACCAGAATTGTCTGCGGCACCTGGCTCAAATCAGGTGCTCAGGCAGGAGGAAGGTAAATGGAGGGTGCAGGAAGGTCCAGCGGTTGGAGCAGGTAAGGTAACAGGCTAGGTAACGTTTCCAAGGAGGCAGGTAATGAGCTCAGGAACTCTCTCTCAGCTGTCGCTGAGAAACTCGTTGCTCTGGCAATGAAGGAAGGCTCTGGACCTTCCTAAATTCCAAATGCTGCACCATGACTGGCTGGAGAGAGCACGTGACCCACCAGGATTGGACAACTGAATCACCTGGCTGGAGGCAAGATGGCGACGCCCATGCTGGGCGGAACGGAAACACCGCCAGGTCTCACCAGCCCAGAGTGACAATGTGCCCACAGAGAACCACATACAGCCAATGCCCCTCGCCAAACCCCAGCGCCACCGCCAGACACCCGCTGCCACAGCGACCTCACAGGTATTACCTGTCGACCACCATGCTGAGAAACCCTGGTCGTGACACTGTGTACCGCATAGGGCCTCTGAGAAGGGTCAAGTTAAAGCCCAAAGGGACAATCACCTTCTTTCTGAAACGATAGTTTTCTTTTACAGGGTCCCAGGGGGTGCTTTCTCTGTAATAACATTTCAATGAAAAGGGAAAAATATTTTACAGTTTTCTTTTTTTTTTTTAAGGCACCTAGGGCCAAATGTAATAGGGTGAGAGTTTAGAAAATGTGAGAGTTTAGCAGTAATCTCTCACTATTACATTGGTCGAGTTTTATCTTCAAAATGGGAAAACGTGGATGAGAGTTTAAATCGTGAGAGTTTTTTTGAGTCTAAAAACGTGAGTTTGCATGTTCTCGGAATCTATTAAAGTTTAAAAAGTGTGAGAGTTTACTGCTAAACGCTCAACTTTTCTAAACTCTCACCCTATTACATTTGGCCCCTGAACTGATCCTCCACCAAAGTATCTCATAGTGGGGCTGCTTCTGAATTGGAAGCAAACCCAAAAACTAAGCAATAATTTTCCATCTTGGCAAAACCATGCAAGGGGTGAAAAGACAGTTATTGTTTTTTTTTTTCAATTTTTTTCCTACCTTACACTTCGCTATTGTTAGATATATTAAACTGACTATTAGTACCCATTACATATATCTGAGGTTCCCTTTGGGGTACACTCTACACAGGTTAAGAAGCTCAGCATCTAGTTATTTCAGGCTTATTCTAGGCAATAAATAATGCAGTACAGAAAAGAGTTGCTGTATTTCTTTTAAATAAAGGCAGAATTACAAAATGTCCATTCCCAGAACAACTGTGCAGTAGCATTACCAGAGGCTGTTAGGATATACTGTAAATCTCAAGCATTAAAGCATTTACAGGAAAGGTTTCACCTACTGAACAAATGGCTGATAAATAGAGGAACACACAAACCAAACCCACAAGCTCAATAGTAACTGATAGAAGTAGAATTTATGAGATAGTGACTGGGTTTCTGATTCGCCACTTGTTCCTGCTTTGTTCTGCAGATTACAATGTCTGATAGATCCCGAGTTCCAAAGCTTTTAATTGTGAATGAATAAAATACTGGTCAGATAATCTACACACACAGGGTATGGCAATGTGAACAGCTATGATGGATGTGCATCATGTCTCCCCGGTGGCAGGTAGTAATTTAGTAGCATAACAGTAACAGTAGCTTCATACACCAAATGATGGGAAAGATTTATTCTCACTGTTTGAATTACACATATAAAGAACAAGATTAAATATTATTGTAGTGTTTGGGAATTTTAATTCAGAATATTTATCATAAGTAGATATCCACACACCCCCTATATTTTTTTTTCTTTCTGTAGCAATTAGTGAGGCAGACATTATTACTGATGTTGGGAATATGTGTAACATGGTCATAATTAAAGTTTCTCTATTCAGAGCTGTCTGAAGCTCTAATAGGCGGAACACCACCAAATTTAGTAAATATACTATTCTAGGCATGGGGAGAAGGATTCTGTGAAAAAAAGTAGTTGAATTTCTCTTTCAGGGCCAAATGTAATAGGTAGTCAGTTTTAGTAACAGTACAAACTCGCACTTTCTCGCACTTTTAAAAAGTGCGAGTTTGTACTGAAACTCGCAAATTCAATAGCCTGTGAACTTTTCAGCTCGAGGCTACTGCATTTGCGAGTGCAGGCGAGTTTAGGACTATGTAAACTGACACCTTTTAATGCGAGTAGCATTAAAAGGTGCGAGTTTTAGAGAAGCCATCACAGATCAGTGAGATCTGTGATGGCTTCTGTGTGTGTTAAAAAAAAAAAACGTGCACCCCCTCCCCAAAAGCATAACCAGCCCCGGGCTTTATAAAGCCTGTTCTGGTTCTAAAAATACAGGGGCCAAAATGCGTAGGGGGCCCCTGTATATTAAGAACCAGCACAGGGCTTTGTTGAGCTGGTCCTGGTTCTGGAAAATCAGGGGACAAAACGAGTAGGGGTCCCCTGAAAATTCCAGAACCAGCACCGAACTCTTTCTAGCAGGGGGTTAATGCTCCCTGATTGGCTGGCGGCCCCTGCACTGACGGGGCACACGTGTGCCCCGGTCATTTACGCGGAGCAAAGGTATGTGTACACACATACCTTTGCTCAGTCCGTATGGTTCGTTTTTTATTTTTTTATTTTATTTTAACCCCTGGATTGCCTACTTGGAGAAGAGGACGTGATCTACGCATAGGAGAGATGAGTATGGATTTTTTTTTCAGGTACACCCCTATGGATTACTTCGGATAATAGGTGAGTATGTGTGAGTGTGAGTGTGCATGTATGTTTTATTAAAATTATACTTTCACGGTGTAAGTTTGTTTATTTATGTATTTCTTTAGTTGTGGAACTACAAGTGCCAGCGGGCCCGTAATGCCCCTCATGCTGGTATTTGTGGTTCTCCAAATACCAGCATGCAGGGGAGGCTTGCTGGTACTTGTGGTTCTACAAATAAAGACAATATGGTAAATTTAATTTTACACTTTCACTTTACACTATCAACCCGGCACCCACCGCCCTAGGGTGCCAGGGATAGCCCCGGGCTATCAGTCTAGGCCTTGGGTGCTCTGGAGAGGGGTACCCCTTTATTGGGGGGTTAGCCAACTCCCCAGGGATCCCCGGCCTGGACTGACTAGCAGTCAGGGATAATGCTTTGGCCGGGGAAACCGGTGAAAGGTTTTCCCTGGCTGTGGCATTATCCCCCTGCTAGAAAGAGTTCGGTGCTGGTTCAGGAATTTTCAGGGGACCCCTACTCGTTTTGTCCCCTGATTTTCCAGAACCAGCTCAACAAAGCCCTGTGCTGGTTCTTAATATACAGGGGCCCCCCACGCATTTTGGCCCCTGTATTTTTAGAACCAGAACAGGCTTTATAAAGCCCGGGGCTGGTTATGCTTTTGGGGAGGGGGTGCACGTCATTTTTTTAAATTTTATAACGTTTAACATAAGTACACACAGAAACATGTACATATCTCATGGATATGTGCATGTTTCTGTGTTAATCTGACCTGCTCAGGATGTACTCGCTAGCCTGAAGCAGGTCTATTATTTGGGGACTTTTGGTAATCTTTTTTTTGCGAGTCTGAAACAGACACTCTATTACATTGGGCGAGTTGATTGTTTTCAATGTGAAAACATCTGGATGCGAGTTTGAGAATGGAGAGTTTTAGTAACTCTGAAAAATGCGAGTTTTAATGAACAGACACCCTATTACATTGGAGAGTTCTGAAAAATTGCGAGTTTAGCATCAAACTCGCAATTTACCAAAACAGACTACCTATTACATTTGGCCCTCAGTGTTTGGAGAAAAAAATTTCAAATTAAAAATTAAAATGTAGATTTCACTTATTGGCAGATTTGTACCAATTTTTTTACTTACAGAATCTACTCCCCATGCCTTGAATATTATACTTACTAAATTTGGTGGTATTCTGTCTATTAGTTATAGCTGCAGACAACTCTGAAGAGGAAAACTTTAATTATGGCCACATTGTGTTATTATAAGCCTTTTTATAGTTATTATTTATATAGCACCATAATATTACACAGCACTGTCTAATTAGAGAATCAGTCCCTGGCCTGGTGTAATGTACAGTCTAGTTTCCTACCACATGCACACAAATATGTCAGAGCAATTTATTTACAAGTTAATTATAAAAATAAAAATGTTCTATTAATGGCCTTGTGTCCTGCATGTGTTCTCTGTTATATGTCCTTCCCACTATTTTCTTTTGCCTTTACTTTTCACTCATACAGTTCATTCTGGAATACAGTCTTCACTTTCTTCCTCTTACAGTCTCTACAATATAGTTCTCAGCTGGTGTACCACCATTGACATAAAGGTACAAACAAAATAAATTACAAGTCACATTTACCCAATAAAAACAGCTATTTATGGGCCTGACCACTGATACATTGACCTGCGGAATGCATCGCATCACAAGTGAGATACATCATGCATCCCGCAGGTCATCGCATGCATGCCGGCGTTGGTAACACCGGCATACATGACTATCCCAGCAAAGAACCGCTCTGTCAGTAAGAGCGGCCCGCTGTGGAGGAGGGGCTTCCGGGTCAGAGACCTGAAAGCCCCTCCAGCATCCTTCTGCGCGTGCCACGGGGGGTGCTGGGAGGGATGGGATTGGAACCCTCTATCAGCACTCAGCGGAGAGAAGCCCATAGACTTTTATGGGTAACTCCATCAGGAAGATGGCGTTACCCACCGCAGTCAAGTCACAGAGTGCATCTCCCTCCGGGGCTTGGTGCATATGACAAATGCAGTCAAACCCCCATTTTCGGAGTTTGACCTAATTTTTACACTTAATGTATCTCGCCCTTTTGAGTGATGTTATAGGCACTTTCTGAGTGCAATTAAACCCTGGAAATAGAACAGAAGTTTCATAATCATTTAGGACCTGCTGGCTTTAAATTAAATCTACTGCTTTGTATTGGCTGATTCTGTCACCATGACTGTAGTGTCACCCAATTCAAAAGGAAAATAATAAATAACTTTGTGACGCAATTGGATTTACATGTGTCCTTACCGCTTTGTCTACAGGCCCCCACACACGGAGCGATATAGCGGCCGATCTGATGGATTGGAACAATATTGCAGCTATATCGTTCCATGTGTGGGCATGATATCGTCCGCTGCACGCTCCCGTGGGGTCGTCCGTCACTCCTCCAGAACTTTCTGCGTGCTCAAAAGATCTGGAGAATTGGCGAAAGTGATCCCATACCTATGTGGGGGGGGGGCATACTGGGTGGGCGGGCACCGGATCGCTCCATGTGTGGGGACCGTCCGATATGTTGACCGTCGGATCCTTGATCGCATCGCTGGGTACACATCGTACCGTGTGTACCCAGTGTTATTTTTTGGTTTATAAGGCCTATTCTGATGTCAGGGGAACTGCGCATGTGCTGAACAGGTCCTGATTGACAAGCTGCAGCTGTTTGGGGGCAGGGCAGCTAACATTCCAGAAAACGGAGATGTGTTGCCCCTCGTTTTGTGGGAATGCCGAGCCCAAGATCTGCGTCTTTCGGCACAGATTTTCTGGCCTCGGTTACAGATTTGAGACGGCCATCTGAGTAACCTGAGGGCCTCTGACACAGCTGTGGATCACACAAGCATGCAGGAGGCATCTTTTACACCAGACGCCTCCCGCTGCATTAGCCTATGTTAGCATTGCTGCTGCTAACAGCGTACAACTCTGAATCAGGCCCATTGGTCGCACAGGCAACACCACAGATAAGATACAACTGTACATTTTAAGGTAGCAACACAATACAACACACCAATGTCACACTAAATGATACTTAGGGCCTGATTCAGCAAGGATCGCAAGTGCAAATATGTACACAATCGGCCAATATGCACTGCGCATGCGTCGCAATGCCCGAATGCTCCACTGCGATCTGGACTGCGATCTCCCTAGTTCAGGTCTTCCTAAGGCAGCTCTCCTAACTCCTGCGGAAGCAGACCATGCTATAAAGGCCTGTCCCAATGAGGAGAACACTGGGCTGCTGTGATCCTTTCTTACTGTATTTTGCAAATGTGAAAGATGCTAACATCAGTCTGTAGCCATTGCATATGCAGAGTGGGTCAGGAGGGAACTGCATTGCCGCTTGTTGGAGAAAGCAGGAAGAAACCATCACTTCCCTGCTTTCCTCCAGCGCCAGCGGCCTTGACGCCATCCAGGGATGCACCGTGAGGCCTCATAGAATCCGTCAATGTATGGCCTTATCGCTGACTGTCCAGTCTCACAATGTTTTGTATATACTGTAACATGTGAGGCCACAATTAGTGCAGGGTATTCCAGCACAAGATGAGGTTTGTTTTCTCACTCTAATCCTGTTTACTAACAGACTACAACCTAACCAGCACATAGTAATAAAAGATTTCAACCCTAAATCTGGGTACACATGTAAAGATTTTCTGTCCAACCATCCAACTAGTTGGTTGGTTGGAATGAAAATCTGGTAATGTATGAAAGCAAATGACAATCAGCAATTTGCTCCCAAACGCTGAAAAATGGACAAAAACTGTTGTTTGAACAAAATGTTTAGATCAAACATTTAACAAACTTGTCTGAACGACCATTTTCATCTGTTTTCCGGTGTTTGGGAGCAAATTGCTGATCATCAGTTACTCCCATACATTACCAGATTTTTCATTCCAACCAATCAACTAGTTGGATTGTTGGACAGAAAATCTTTAGGTGTGTATGCAGCCTTAGGATGTAACAACGAGATTTGGTAACCGATGCAGTACTATCCAAATGAAAATTAATAATTAAACCAGATCCTCTTTTTTGCTGAATACTTATAGAAATATATTTATGTAATGTGGTTTACGGATCAGTATTATATACTGTATGTCCTGAATACAAAAGGAGTTGTTACATTTCTGTATCTTATGCTGGGCATACACTATACAATTATCTGTCAGATATCTGTCCAATCTGGCTGGTTAGAATGAAAACCTGGTAATGTATGGGAGCAAATGACAATCGACCATTTGTTCACAAACACTGGAAAATAGCCAAAAATGGTCGTTCAGACAAATTGGTTAAAACACATGAATTTAGCCAATTGAATAATTATTTTTGTCTGTTTTCCAGTGTTTAAAACCATATAATCAATTGTCATTTGCTCCCATACATTACCAGGTTTTCATTCCAACCAGCCAGATTGGACAGATATCTGACAGATAATTGTATAGTGTATGCCCAGCATTAGAGGAAGTCTTACCTAAACCCTGATAAAAGGGAGTGACAGTTCACACAATCAGGCTGCATATTCTACACACCTGGGTATATGAACACACCCCTGCACACAGTCTATGTGCCTCCTTAAACATATGACTACTATGGCTAAAGAACTTCTTTTGCATTGTCACAAGTTACTATCGCCTGGTGCTACAGCTGCTGTGGAACTACACATACCAGGATGCCTTGTGTTAGTATTGCCATAACAGTAAAACAGTGGCAGGGCATGCTGGGATGTTAGTTCCATATCAGCTGGAGCGCCGTACATTGCCTATCACTGATCTATTGCAGTCTCTAGATATGTCTAGCTTGTGAGAAATTATAGGTTAATATACACTGAATAACATTGTCAATGACACATTTGCTATTTTTGTTAAATACATTAGCAGTGTGAAAAACACCAGGCTAATAAAAAAAAAAAATCACCCACACTAACTCCTACAGAATTACTGGGATAGATGCAGCTTCCAAGGCGGCAGCTGTTGTGGAACATGTCTGCTAAAGGGTGGGTGTTGTATGTTATGGCAGAAATCAATACATTCAGACCTTGCTAAACATTCTCATTACATTCTCCTGCCATTGATGCTTGCAGTAGCTACTGCACAAGAACAAAACTGTATAACATATAAAATAATACTTTTTATTTCTTATTTGAACAATAAAAAAAAGGATTTATTTAAACTGAGTTGTATACTGAATACTGTGGACTTCCAGTATACAAGGATATTCACGGTTTGATGTACACACCATGTTTACATGATATAAGCACTTCTGTAACCACTTGCCGAGGCAATCCTTGTTGTCTGTACCTTCAAATACATTTTAGATATATTACTTATGGATTGATTTCAACTAGTGATTCATAATTACAGGTTAATTTATGTTATGTATGCAATTTCTTACACTTGTACCCGCTGCTGCAGCATGCACAAATGCAAAAAGATGCATTACAAGGGGGCGTCACAATGGGAGTGTGTGCCGCACATGGGTGTCACCCACCGAGGGGTGACACGAAAGTGCTGACTCCTCAGTGACAGGAGCCAGGTGCTGCACTGTAGCATTACGTGTAGCACTTGGCTCCTGACAGTGAGAGAGCCGGCACTTTGAAACAGACTTGTCCCTGAGGGCAGCCCGCATCTACCGGACCGTTGGAGTGACTAAAACAGGGGTTCGGGCCGTGAAGCCCTATATGCAAAGCCACGCCCCATTTCCAGCAAGGCCATGCCCCCATCCCCACCTGCACCAGGTGTCACCTCAATGAGGGATGCCATTAGCAGTGCATGGAAACAGACATTTTTGCATTATACAGTAATGCAAAAATGTCTGTAGTCGTGTTTATCAAAGTCAAGGGCGACAATTATTGTGATTGTTGTTGTTTTTAAATGAATAATGAGTCCTTTCTGGCCAACCACTGAAAGAACAGTTTGGAGCACTAAATCCTCAGTGTGGTCAATTCCTTATTCCTTTCTAATCCTCTGATGAAGCAGGCATCACCTCTGTGAAATGAGCATTAAGGATTTTTTACTTTTCACGGTGTTGGATCCAACGCACATACACAGACAGTGCAGGATTAACACCAGGGCAGCCGGGATGGTTGCCCTGGAACACTCACAAACTAAGGGCCCACCACATATAGCTGCATCACCTGTGTGGAGGGCACTGTGGTATACAGTATGTAAACTGGGATTTCTATGTGGCATTATACGGCTCTCCGTGATCCGTCCACGGTATTGACAGTGCGGCAGAAATAGGCCCCCATTTATTAATGATCAGGGCATGCCGGTACATGCAATATGCGATCATAGTGGCTGGATGTATCATCCGGGACATGTAGGTACACGGCCTCCGAAAGGAACCCATCCCTACAATGTCTCCGGAGAGCTGCCGGCCAGTGGAGGGGGTGCTCCTCATACACAGTCCCGTGGACTGCACATTAACAACCGTCATAGCCTGTGAGGGTTCTGCCGGATCCCTCCGCTAGCTAATTATGCACGGTGTACCCCATAGGCTACAGTGGCTAACACCATTTTTAGTTGGCATTAGCTGCGGGGGCTAATATTGGAAATGCATCTCATTCCGGATACTGGTAAATTTGGCAGTATCGCATCCCCCATAGAACCTATGGGGGATGCGGCTTCCAGCGGTATTGGAGGGATCACAGCAAGTAACGGAGACACCTGCTGCGGTCCCTCCTTAATACATCTGGGGGATACTTAACATTTGAGGTAAAGCCCCAAAAACTGGTGTTTTTTGGGGATTATACCTAAAATATACTTTGATAAATGGGTCCCATAATCCTGTTTCAACAGTGTGCTATCTGTTTAGTCCGACAGGTCCCGTTGGTTATTGCGGGGACGCTGTAGATTAAAGCAACTGGCAGTTAGTTACCAGACACAGCCTGACAGCAGTGGATGGAGACCTGGATTTCTCTCAATCGGGGAGGGCTGGATGTTAGAAGTGTAGCATCAAAATGGCAGGAGGCAGCAATGTAGCGAAAGGATGGCTAAGTATCAATATGCGTTTCTCTGGGTCTGGACTCTCGGTTTCTTCATCAGGAGGGCACATACCTGCACCAGGAGAACCTACTTTTTATGTGACCTTTTGTACGTTAGCCGGATACCCTTATAACTCCTATAAGGCTGGGACCATTCAGCATTGATACTCCTAATGGTGGAAGTCATAGGTCATGTGTATTCTATAAGGGGATTCATAACACCTATTGATGGCAAATAACAGTTAATACATGTCTGTAGCCTTTTCTTATGAGCATACGTTGCGTTGGTGAACGGAGCTTCTCCTACTGGATCAGTTCTAGATGTATCTTGTCAGTTGGATCAGCAGGGAAAAGCATGCAACAGGCTAATTATTATCCTTTCACTTCACCTATCTTTACCACTAGGGAGACCCATAGGAATTATCGGCTCTCCTTTTTATCATGGGCTCACCTCCTAGAGGGATTTAAAGAATTTTATGTCTTTAATACAATTAAGTTTACATCAATATTTGTATTCTTTTTTTGGATGTATACAGATATCAAATGTATCAAAACATAACATTTTAAAACATGGTGGTTTTGCTATCCACTGCAGGGTAATGGTAATTCTCAGTTACTGCAGATCCGATTATCAGATTGTGAATGGTGCTATACTGTGTACCCAGCAACAGCACAACGCGATGGAACAATATATGATATACGATCCTGTGTACAAACATACAATATTTCTTTCCAAGCTGCATTTAGCAGCATGACGTCAAATTGTGTAGTGTGTACCCATCTTAAGAAACATATTTATAGAAACTATATTAAGTAGCAAAACTATGTATCGATGGTGGGGTGGTACAGCAATCTTCTCACTTGAGAAATGACAATGCTGAATAGTACAGTATCAGTCGCATGGCCCGATGTCACATGACCCAGCACTATGAGCCTAAAGGAACAAAGAGAAAAGCCAAACACACCTAGGCCCTACTAAAAATAATCTGACATCTTCAAAGAGAGGGATTACTGCAATCCTCACAATGTAGAACATAAAACAAATAAAGTGCTTTGAGTCAGATTATTAATTTAATCAATAATGTACAGTACAATATAAACTTTGACTCCATACTGCCAGTGTAAAAATAAATATTTAATAAAATATTTGTCTAAATATATTCATACAATATAAAAACACACAAATATAGATTGCACCTTAGCTGAGTAATCGCACTACAGTCCAGATATAACTTGGAGATCTTTAAACAATATACAGATGTGTCCTCATATGCCTATCGTCTATATGCCATATTGTGCGAGACACCTGGCGCGACTGAGCCACTTCAAGAGGTGTAGCGTGCCGCATGGTTCTTTAAATGTTGTAACTTATTCTCATTGCAGATGCAGAGAAACACCACTGAAAGAGTACTAGTGACTTTAACCACACAGGAATTAGTATTAAACGCATAGGGTAATTGGGTGCGAGGTTAGTATTAAACACATATACAATTGGGTGCGAGGTTCAGCGAGTTAAAATCCTAGCGCACCTCGCGCCCAATTCCGGAATGCCACGGGTATGCGCGCTCCCGCTACCCACGGTATTTAATGAAAAAATTAGTGGTCGTGGGGTTTTCAGCTCTGAAAACCCAGCGCCGCGTAAAAATAAAAAAGCACCTTACTGGCACAGGGTCTCCACAGCTCTCCCTCTCTCTTCTTACTGGAGAGGGAGCTGCTGGGAGTACCGGGGCTGATGGGAGGAGCAAGGGCTGCTGGGAGATGTAGTTCTCCCAGTGCCCATTCCGGTTGGGCCACACACACCGCCCCGGGGGTCACACACAGGTACACGGATAGTAGAAAAGGACAGGACAGGGGAAGATGAATGGCTGGAAAGTAGACCCAATATCATGGGTATCACTGAAGACTGATGAGAGGTGTTACTGGTAGCAAACGGATTGATGTGGTATCACTGGAGATAGTTCAAAGGAACCGATGTTGGGTATCACTGAAGAATATCGGTAGGGACCGATGTTAAGTACTGTAAAATATTGGTAGGGACCGATGTTAAGTACCACTGGATAATATCGGTATAGACTGATGTAGGGACCGATGTTGAGTATAACTGGAGAATATCAGCTGAAACTGATGAAAGCACACTGGAGAATATCAGCCGAGATCGATGAGATTGCACTGGAGATATACACAGTGTGGAGCCTGGAACAGCGATCCGGTGTAAGCAGCAATTGGAAGTATGAAAGTTGTTCAGGCGACTTCCTGTTCCCGGATTCCTGCTTTATACCCTAAGGTAACTGGTCATTGGAGGAAAGAGTCAGCTGAGTGACAGCAAGGCTTCCAATAGAGGAAAGTCCGGTCAGCTGAGAAAGACAACATGGCTGTGCCCATGACTGCAGCTGAGGGAACTCCACTATAGAGAATCGCGTAGAGTCCTCACAGGGCCCTGGAGAGAATACTCAGCGTTGCTACCCGCCGCCGCACCTGGCATCTGGGTGCACGGCTGATCAGGTGAAGCATACTCCATAAGAAAAAGAAAACAGAAATTCGCCTCACAGGAAAAATAAAACCCACATTGTCCCCCCAAAGAAAAAAAATTATACACACTGGCCCTAACAGGAAACAAAAACATAAAACACATTGGCCCCCAACGGAAAACAATTCAAATTGGATCCCACAAGAAAAAAATATAAAACACACTATCCTGCACAGGTTAAAAAAGAAAACAAAACGAAAAAAACACATTGCCCACCACAAGGAAAAAAAAATCACATCGGCCCCCACGGGAAAAAAAAACAAAACACATTGTTCCTCACAGAAAATAAAAAATACACATTATACTCCACATGATAAAAATACACATTGTCTCCCACAGAAAGAAAGAAATATTGGACCCACAGGAAAGTAAATATACTTCGGTAAAAATGGGAAAAATACACTCATAGGCCTCAACAGGAAAAAAAAAACACAAATTGGCCCCCACAGGAAAAATAAAACAAAACACATTGTCACCCACAGGAAAAAAACTAAAACATTGGCATCCACAGGAAAAAAATAATACACACTGTCCCCCACTGGAGAAAAAATAAAACATTGTGCCCCACAGAAAAAAATATTATACATTGACCCGCACATTAAAAAAAACAACAATTGATGCACGGCTGAAAAAAAGCAACTGAAACACTGCTGTCTTCATCTCTGAAAAAAAGAATTAGGGGAGTTTCTGGGTATTTAGAAACCCCTTCTGTGTGTGCCACTGGCATTGCCTTATGGAGTCCATCAGCTCCTAAAAATATACAGACAGTGCCTCACCAAGCAGTCCTATACACAGTATTGCTTTGGAGGAAGATGGTATCTTCTAAATCACTAGTCACATGCCTCCATGAGTTGGTCATGCCCTCTCCAGCTAGGAGAACAGACGATAATTTCTCACTCCTCCTGAACAGTGTTCTGCAGAAAGATACAATACCTTTGCAAAAATACCAGTCAGTAAGAAAGTTCACCCCCACTGTGGTGACAGGGAGCAGCACCTGGTGTCCATTGTGCAGTTCTAACAGTGTCAAGGGGCGAGATGTAATAGGGTCTGAGTTTTTTGTAAGAGACAAACTGGGATCTTCTTGCACATTTAAATGTCAAAGTTTATCTCAAAACTTGCCAAATGTAACAGCCTGCGAACATGTGAGTTTGACGATATTACATTATGCGAGTTCAGGTGAGTTTTCTCCTATGTAATCTCGTACGTTTTAATGCGACTAGCATTAAAAGGTCCGAGTTATAGAGAATTGATCTGTGATAGTATAGAACTCCTCTAAGCACAAAAAATGCTCAGAGTCTGCCTGTGAAATTAAACACAATGAGGAATTCCCAAATTCCACAACATAAAATAATGTAAATCAAACAATAGTGATAATTCGTTGGTGCTCAAATATACTTGAAAAAATGTTAAAATAAAATTATAAGCATTTTAATAGTGACATAAACAATATATATGAAAACATATAAAAACATATAAAATCCACAGATGATAAGGTGCTATGCAATAGTGGGTAATTTCATAAAGTACTGAAGTGTATTAAAACACAGTCCTGGATAATATTGCACAGAGTCCAAGGTGCTGGTTAATAACGTGGGTGCTGAATATGCATAAAATAAAAGAGAGGATCCTACCCAGCAGAAGATATGGAACCACAGGATGTTACAAAATACAGGGTAAATCCGGATTACCCTGTATAGGCTCCACAAGATTTCATCCAAAAAGGCAGGATCGTCTCCCAGGTTAGTCCAAATAGAAGTGCAGCAGGTGGATCCTGCATGCTGCACTTCTATTTGGACTAACCTGGGAGACGATCCTGCCTTTTTGGATGAAATCTTGAAGAGCCTATACAGCAGAGGTTTCCAAACACGGTCCTCAAGGCACACTAACAGTCCAGGTTTTAGGGATAGCCATACTTGAGCACAGGTGACTTAATTAGTGCCTCAGTTATTTTGATTAAACCATCTGTGCACAATCATGGATATCACTAAAATCAGGACTGTTAGTGTGCCTTGAGGACCGAGGTTGGGAATCACTGCTATACAGGGTAATCTGGATTTACCCTGTATTTTGTAACATCCTGTGGCTCCATATCTTCTGCTGGGTATCATCCTCTTTTATTTTATGCATATTCAGCACCCACGTTATTAACCAGCACCTTGGACTCCGTGCAATATTATCCAGGACTGTGTTTTAAATTAATACACTTCAGCACTTTATGAAATTACCGAGTACTGCATAGCACCTTATCATCTGTGGATTTTATATGTTTTTATATGTTTTCATATATATTGTTTATGTCACTAATAAAATGCTTATAATTTTATTTTAACATTTTTTCAAGTATATTTGAGCGCCAAGGAATTATCACTATTGTTTGATTTACACCGAGTTATACAGAAGCCTTCATAGATCGGTGAGATCCGTGAAGGCTTCTGTGTTTAAAAAAAATAGTAAACAGTAGAAAAAAAAAAATTTACCTGCGTCCCCTTCCCCACAAGCATAACCAGCCCCGGGCTCTGTAGAGCCTGCCTGGTTCTTAAAATACAGGAGAAAATCTGCATAGGGTTCCCCTGTATTTTTTGTGCCAAACAAGCACAAAGCTCCGCTGAGCCGTTCCTGGTTGTGGAAATACAGGGGACAAATGAGTAGGGGTATTTTCCATAACAAGCACTGGACTCTTTCTAGCAGGGGTGTAATGCCACAGCCGAGGAACCCTTTCACCGGGTCCCCTAGCAAAAGCATTACACATGACTGCTAGTCAGTCCAGGCCTGGAGATAAAGGGATCAATAAACCAATAAAGGGGTCTCCCCTCTCCAGGGCACCCCAGGCCTGAGCTGATAGCCCAGGGCTATCCCCGACACACCTGGCCAGTGGGTTTCTGGGTTGATTGTGTTAAAGTGTACTGTAAATAATAGATTTAATAATATTGTCTATTGCTGGAGAACTATAGGTCCCAGCAAGCCTCCCCCGCATGCTAGTACTTGGAGAACCACAAGTACCAGCATGCGGGGCATTAAGGGCCCGCTGGTACCTGTAGTTCACCTGCAAAAGAAATATTAAAATAACCGCAAGGCACACACACCCTTGAAAGTAAAGTTTTATTAAAGCATACATGCACACTCACACTCACCTAGAATCCCTGTTGCCATTCACTTCCCCTTAGTCCAGTAGAATCCCCGGCACCTGTGAAAAAAAAATTCCAAACTCACTTACCCCTTGTTCCCTGTAGGCATCCACCATCTTTGGAAAATATAAAAACGCCATTACCCGACCCATGGACAGGTACTGTCCTCTAAGGACGGTACCTTGTGAATGACTGGCTCACATATATATATATATATATATATATATATATATATATAATCCAGCAGCTGAGCATTCAATGGCTGAGAGAGACTGGTGTCTCTCAGCCCCCTTACCTTTCATAACCCAATTCAAGGTTCTTACACACACTTACAAAGCCCTCACCCAATCCTCTCCCATTTACATCTCTGACCTAATTTCCCTTCACACTCCCGGCCGTCTGCTTCACTCCACAAATGCATGCCGCCTCTCCTGCCAACTGATTACTACCTCTCACTCCGCCTCCAAGATTTTTCCTGTGCTGCTCCCTACCTTTGGAACTCTCTCCCTATCAGATTCTCTACCTCTCTACAAATCTTCAATCGTCCTCTCAAGACCCATTACTTCATGAAGACCTTCCAGCTCTCAACATGCTACTACATGCTTTTTCCTCCCTGTCTACCCCATCTGTGTCACACCTGTTAGTCTGACCCTCCTCTTTAGAATGTAAGCTCTCACGAGCAGAGCCCTGATGTGCTTCTCCTTATACTTTCTTCTACTTCTTACTCCCCACTAGGGCACCTAACACTTGGTTGCTGACTCCCTGCTGCTTATTTTGAGTGTTATGATCACTAATGCAACAATGTATATAAACCTTGTCCTGCATTCTATAGTACTGTAAAGGCCCCCATACAGAGTGCGATGGCACCATGTGAGGCGACAGGGGATCCGTCGTCCCACATATTGGGTGGTCCGCACATACGGTGCGAAAGGGTGGCCGACCGCCCGATATGCCGGCTCCCCCTTCCCTCACCAGCATAGCAATCCATGGGATTGCACATCGCATCCCCTGATCTTATGGTTCTGCAGAAAGATCAGGGGGTGCGATGTATGACCCCACTGGAGAGCACTCGGCCCAACATCAGGGCCATACATTATGCGATATAGCAGGCAAATCGCACTAATCAATCAGATCGCCTGCTTTATTGCCCCATGTATGGAGAAGTCACTGGCTTCTTATTCACTTATTTCCTTCTGAAGAAGCCGCTAATACCCAACAGCGGAGAAATGCGTAAAGGGAAAGGGGACCTAACCAGCCTTATCTGCATGTATCCCAACAACTGAGCAGACTACGCCGCGGACACATTGTCAGGAATTGGTTCACTCCCTCCCCTGCTACAAGGAGAACTGCTTTTAAACCGTGAGGTGCCCAATCGTCATATGGAGTGGTAAGAACTTGGGACGTTCGGTCCTTACAATAGACTGTGAAAAATTCTGCTTACTTAAAAAGGGTTTTCTGCACCCACTGAAACGGCTCTAAGGTAGGGGGAGGTTGTAGTGCCTTTGATTACATCTGCATCTCTTTATTATATATAACAAGGATCTGCAATTAATTCCCTCTTGGAGGAGTTAATAAAGGCTGGACTGAATACATTATATTGTCTGTATCAAAAAAAAAAGGGCAGTGACACATCTCTTCTAAAAATGGAAGGACATCTAGGGAATTGTTGCAGATGGAAGGGATGGCCCTGAATATCCGTCACAAGTAACTATCTCCTGACTGAAGAAATCAGAACCTTTAGTTTACTTTACAATTGCAATCAGCCACATGTACACTGTCCAAATATTTGCACATGTTAGTTTCTTATCAGGTCTAATATATTTAAATATACATTGTAGCTTTTACATTTATAACGTAAATACAGTGTGCTTCAGAAAAAAGATATGTATGGTTTTTTTCAAAATTAGTCTAAAATTCCATTTAAAACAAACATGTTTATTTTATAGTTCATAAATTACATTTCTCTATTGAAGTCTGCAAAACTTTCCAGTTGTTAGTTTCCAATTTCCATGAAATACTGATGTTAAATATTCTCTGTGGGTGGACCTAGATATTTTTAACAGTAGGATTTTCCAAAGGTCATGCATGACTCCAAATTATTGTCATTTCAACAGAATACCCATTAAGGAGAAAGGGGAATCTGGGGACATAAAATTCATTGTTGTCCAGTTCAACTTATGAAGCAAACTCAAACATGATGACCTAAACAAAAATATTCTGTATGTAGGATATATAGATGTATTAACTGAATAAAACAAAAGAGGCACGTGACTCAAACAAGATGCAGTCGGTTTTATGTTGGGTATATTCACATTTATTATCTTCTTCTAAACCATATAAAAGAGGCCGCCGGCTTCCTGACTACATACCGTTGGACAGCAGATCACCAAACTCTGAGGTGAACAAAAGCCGGCACTGACCAAAATGTAGCGACGAGAATTCTCTAAAAGTGAGATCTAATGTGGAAAATTTGTGGTCAATGAACTACTATAAATACAACACTTACCACAATTTTAATGTGTAACTAAAGTAATTTTCTTTCATTTTCTGAAATTAAACAGCATGTTTGTAGAGTAAATAGAGTATGGTTCTAGATAACAAGATATTACTTTGTTAGAGGTAAATTTACAGATTTGTGATGTGTGAGTAACCATGTTGGCTTCCCGGAAAATCTGGACCTTACAGATGTGCTGGGCAATGTATGAGCAGTAGTGCCACTCACCTTTCTGATGGCTGCAGTTAGCACAATGACAGCTGCAGCTGTCGATAACACCACAGCAGGGACAGCACTGTCTAGTGGAGCCAACCAGGAGATGAGACAGCGCATTAGCACTAGGCTGATGCGCTGTGAGCACAGCTGGGGATTGTCACTCTGGCAAATGAGATGTTCATACACCTCATCTGTAGTGCTTTCTGCTTCACCTCGGTAAAGATACGTACCGCTATAATACATTTACTCCTCAATATTCTAGCATTGTTTTATTTATGTCTATGGAACTAGGGCCACTGTACATGGATGTACATGAAAGCTGTGTTTTATACTACATTATTTAGGTGAATAAAAATATATATTTTTTACTTATTGAAGCAAATGTTCAATATTATAGAAATAGCAATATATGTATCACCTAGGTATAAATGGTTGTACAATACTTGTGCCAGGGATACTCCATTCATTACCATACAGCAAGCATGTTATAGCAGACTTCCTAATCAGTAGAGAGCTGAGTGTTGGAATATATATATATATATATATTCCCACAGAAGAGCGGCACTCCAGGGTCATTCAGTCACAGATACAGGATACCAAATCCAAGATAATTCGACGTTTCGGTTTATTCAACCTTTCTCAAGAATACAAAATGCATAAAACATACACACCTTAAATAGCCCAAAACCCTCGTGTATCCAAGCGTCCATTCCGGCGTCCAGAGATGACGTCACTCACCTGCGGCGCCCGCACGAGACCAAGTCACGTGTGCTCAGTGCAGCTGCCCGGCAAGGTCCCGCCCCTCTGGCATCCCATTTGAGGATCGCGATCACCATAACAACTAATAGTGTACACAACGCACAGTGACTATTGCCCGATCTGGAAGCTAGTAAAACCTTGTGGGCTGAACAATGCATTCTCCGAAAATAACATAAAAGACATCAGTATATGCAATACATGGCACATGAATCCTTATATAGTACAAAGCCACATGTAAAGGCAATAAATATGAACACCACACATCCTCCGAATATAACATGAGAGACATCAGTATATGCAGCACATGGCACATAAATCATTATAAAGTACAACACCACATGTACAAGCAATAAATATGAACACGTGGAACCACATTTATATGTGTATGATATCTGATGAGACAGATGATAAACAAACAGGTCAATGCTTAAAGCATATAAAGACATCACATGACAGACAAAACATATAAAACAGGCTGAGTATACATTATAGAAAACAAGCCAAAGACAAGGACTCGTTCAATCCATTGGGTGCAACCGTGTTCATGTTGTAAATCCATGCTGCCTCACATTGTAGCAACTTACGGTCACAGTCCCCACCGCTTTTCAATATAGGAACATGATCCACAATTTTATATGTAAGGGAAGCCAAAGAGTGTTGTTTCGCTTTGAAGTGTTTGGTCCTGAGATGGCACCTGGGCAAGTAAATGTTAAACATACTGGAGTGCCGGCCTGTCGCTTTGTATATATATATATACACACAGTCAGGTCCATAAATATTGGGACATTGACAGAATTTTCATATTTTGGCCTCTATTCACCTCCACAATGGCTTTGAAATGAAACAAACAAGATGTGATTTAACTGCAGACTTTCAGATTTAATTTGAGGGTAATTACATCCAAATCAGGTGAACGGTGTAGGAATTACAACGGTTTCTATATGTGCCTCCCACTTTTTAAGGGGCCAAAAGTAATGGGACAAACTAAACAATCCTAAATCTAACTTTCACTTTTTAATAATTTGTTGCAAATCCTTTGCAGGCAATTACAGCCTGAAGTCTGGAACGCATAGACATCACCAAACGCTGGGTTTCATCCCTGGTGATGCTCTGCCAGGCCTCTACTGCAAATGTCTTCAGTTCCTGCTTGTTCTTGTGGCATTTTCCCTTCAGTTTTGTCTTCATCAAGTGAAATGCATGCTCAATCAGATTCAGGTCAGGGGATTGACTTGGCCATTGCATAACATTCCACTTTTTAGCCTTAAAAAACTCTGTGGTTGCTTTTGCAGTATGCTTCGGGTCATTGTCCATCTGCACTGTGAAGCGCTGTCCAATGAGTTCTGAAGCATTTGACTGAATATGAGCATATAATATTGCCCGAAACACTTCAGAATTCATTCTGCTGCTTTTGTCAGCAGTCACATAATCAATAAATACAAGGGAACCAGTTCCATTGGCAGCCATACATGCCCACGCCATGACACTACCACCACCATGCTTCACTGATGAGGTGGTATGTTTTGGATCATGAGCAGTTCCTTCTCTTCCCATTACTCTGGTACAAGTTGATCTTTGTCTCATCTGTCAATAGGATGTTGTTCCAGAACTGTAATGGCTTTTTTAGATGTTGTTTGGCAACCTCTAATCTGGTCTTCCTGTTTTTGTGGCTCACCAATGGTTTACATCTTGTGGTGAACCCTCTATATTCACTCTTGTGAAGTCTTCTCTTGATTGTTGACTTTGGCACATATACATCTACCTCCTGGAGTGTTCTTGATTTGGCCAACTGTTGTGAAGGGGTTTTTCTTCACCAGGGAAATAATTCTTTTGTCATCCACCACAGTTGTTTTCCGTGGTCTTCCGGGTCTTTTGGTGTTGCTGAGCTCTCCGGTGCGTTCTTTCTTTTTAAGAATGTTCCAAACAGTTGATTTGGCCACACCTAATGTTTTTGCAATCTTTCTGATGGGTTTGTTTTAATTTTTCAGCCTAATGATGGCTTGCTTCACTGATAGTGACAGCTCTTTGGATCTCATATTGAGAGTTGACAGCAACTGATTCCAAATGCAAATGTCACACCTAGAATCAACTCCAGACCTTTTACCTGCTTAATTGATAATGAAATAACGAGGAATAGCCCACACCTGTCCATGAAATAGCTTTTGAGTTGATAGTCCCATTACTTTTGGCCCCTTAAAAAGTGGGAGGCACATATTGAAACTGTTGTAATTCCTACACCGTTCACCCGATTTGGATGTAATTACCCTCAAATTAAATCTGAAAGTCTGCAGTTAAAGCACATCTTGTTTGTTACATTTCAAAACCATTGTGGTGGTGAATAGAGGCCAAAATCTGAAAATTCTGTCAATGTCCCAATATTTATGGACCTGACTGTGTATATATATATATATATATATATATATATATATATATATACACACACACACACATATATATATATATATATATATACATATGCCCCTCCATCTGATTACTTGTGTTTGGAGCTGTTTGACCCCTATATGGGTTACTACCCCAGCAAATCTATGGACATGGCGAGAGTGTGGACCTGTTGGAACTTTATATATGCATTACGCAGCCAGGGTTCGGGGCTCCAATTGTGTTCTTTAAAGGGGGTGTATGTTTCCGGGTACCTGGAAACCCCCCCTGAAGGATCATAATCTGAGTCCCTCTCCCCCCATAGCGTAATGCGTCACTGGAATTCTGCATCCAAATTTGAACAATATCCTTTTGGCTTCAGCAGATATAGACAAAGACCAGCTCTGCAGGTCCTGGGGCTCATTGGGAGAATTCCCAGGTCAGCCCATCTGGGGATTATTATACAGGGGTCATTATAACATCTAATCTGGAGCCAGGAATATTTGAATTTACGGCAGTCCCATTGGCAATGATAAATATCTAGATTGGTATATTGCATGGCAATTGTGTATATACAATAATCCTATTTCACTATAGATAGTTGCTGGCAAAAGCTATACAGAGTCTGTGAGAGGGCATATAGTCGGTCTAGGCTTCATAGGTGTGTAAAACAAATGGACTTAGGTAACAACTATAGTGTATGTATTATGTGGATATGAGATCAAAGGCACTATACCAATATTAATTTTACAGAAATAATAATTGATCATGCACAATAATGAATAAAAAATATCACCACATGTATAGATCCTTTGTTTTTCCTTTTGTGATTCCTCTTCAATGATTTTTTCATAAAAATGTATATACATGAAAATAAAAAACAACAACAACAAATGTGTAGTATTGTATATATATATAATGTCCAATGTTTCCAGGTGGTGAAAAATAGTGGAATGTTGTTCTAAAAGAGGGAGTCCTCCAATCTTATCAGACTAAATGAACCAAGATTAAAAATATTCCCAGTGAACAATTTTAGACACTACTCTTCGTTCTAGTGAGTGAAGAATGGTGCAGCCTACTCATTTTGGTGAGCAGTGGGTGAAACTCATTAAGGTTTCTTTTAGGGCAATCCCCTTCCTGGGTCCCACTTCATTATACTGTATACACTCTAAATTATTTGTGTATGATTTGGACTTCGAGGAAAAAGTACAGAAGGATATATAAAGAAACCCTTATGTGAGGAACCCGACCCTATGGTACTGTGAGTTGGGTACGCTTACTATATTATTAAACAAGTTAAAATTGGGGTAATATCTAGAGTTTTATACAGTGTGTGGATTTGCCATAGATGGACTTAGATTGTTTTTGGGAACTAGTGAGAGCACTGTGCACTTCCTGATCCACCTGTGGTTAAAGTTTACACTTGGCCATGGAACTCATTGTGCAGGTGCACCTAGATAACAAATGCTGTGCATATTAGGGAAGCCCATCTCTAGGAGTATTTTTCAAGTTGGGAATGGCTAAGTAAAGATCAGACCCATCTCTTTATCAGGAGAAGCCTCGCTGACTGGACTGCCCTTTTGGCTAAGCCATCAGACTGTGGGTACCTTGGTCTGCTGGTTTTGTGGGTAATGTTCCATTGAGATGTCATTTTCAGAGAATAGTTGTTGGAGAATGACATGCACCAATAAGTGCCTATTCATTTTGCTGATCGCAGGTGTACTGGTGATGTTAGGCAGATAGTCCAACTCAAATTATCCAAAAAAATCAGTCCACCACTACCAAGTACCTCCCAATCAAATATGTCTACATCTACAATCGATCAAGGAAGAGCAGTGATCTCATGTAGCATGAGAGGCTCGCTAGTTTGGTGGGGTTGAAGTGCATTGTAAGGAACACAGGCATGAACCAAACATTATATGTCAGCAGCCATGGTAGGCCAGAAAAAAACATCCTCCACCCTTTGTTGCAGAGTGTGGAATGACAAACCGCTGGACAAAAAGGAACATCCTATCAGAAACAGTTCATCACACATGGCATAAAAAGGAAAGAAGTCTTGGGACAGGGCCTTGGAAAAAGAAGTACATCACAACTTTTGACAGTTGACAACACAGTTTAACATGAAAGGTCGCCTCAATGAGCTCATCAAGCTGCCAGGTGGAGAGAACACCTCTCTAACATCCAGTTCTTCATCATCAGCAGACAAGTTAGGCACCGTGATTAAGGAATAGGGCATCAGTCACATGACGGTTATGGCCACAAAGGTACACTACATCCAAAAAATAGTGCTGGAATCTTAACATGACATGCTGGATTTTAGCCAAAGCTGTGTGGAAAAGCTTGCATATAATGGTGCTGAGAGGCTGGTGGCCAGTCTTGAAAATAAAAGGATGACCACAAATAAAGACATGGAAGTTCTTGCATGCACACATCAATGCTAGGACCTCAATTTGTGCATACATAGCAAGGACCCTGTAGGCAAAAGTGATGTGTTTATCTTGCTGCATGCACAAAGCACCACATTTACGTTGAGAAGCACCTGCAGATATCAACATCGAGAGGTGAATATTACAGAAACACAACACAGGACTGCTCGTGAGCCTGGATTTCAAACGTGTCACAACAGCATTGTGGGGAGAATTCTAACACCACGCAGCATCCTAAAACAACAACTGGTGCAGGGTCGCAGTTACTTCACTGTAGTTTTAGAGAGATGGTTGGTCATGTCCAGGAACGCTGGAGAAATATTTTGTCAGAAAATGTTGGCATCAGTTGTATCGCCTTAATCTTTACAGGATTTGGCTTAACACCCTGGTATATGAAGAGGTGGCCCACATAAAGTACTTTAGTCACATGAAAACGACACTTGTCAGGGTTCAATTTCATGTTGAAATATCTGACTTTATGTACAACTTCGATAAGGCATTGGTCATGTTCCTCCATGGATGAACCCCAGACTAGTATGTCATCTACAATGATCTCACAAGGGAAACCCTCAAACAAATGTTCCATACAACACTGGGGTTTTCTGTCAGTCAGGCTGGTGAAGATCTCACCCTTCTCAGCTCTCGGATCCACACTTTCACAATGGGAGTTTTGGACTCAATTAAATTGTGTGTAGAGGACTATTTAGAAATGGAGCACAGGGCTGTCGGTCTAGGCTTTGATCTGCACCACCTTGCAAAATGGTTGAATTTGCCACATGCAATACAGTGCTACGCAGGACACTTGGATTGGCCAGAAGAATGGCAGCCACCAGAATTCACACAGCGTTGTTGTGGCTGGGCTTGATGTTGGATGTCACATCCATTGACCTCTTTTTAAACTCCTGCACATTCTTATATGATTGTTCATGCAGCTTGTATGGCAGATTCCAAAGTCAGAGACTTTTCCCTTAGAAGACGAGTGTGTATGTGGTATGATGCATATACCAAACACAAGTCTGTTCCATATCAACTCATCAGTGAGTGACATTTTAGTGCATGTCTGTCCATGATGATATTCTTTACAGGGATACAGATTTCATGGAACTTTGCAATCAGTACCTCAGGGTCCTCTCTTTCCTCCCCCTCACCAAACACAAAAGTATCAGTCTTCTCCACGTCTCAGCACCAGCCATAATAAACAGAGTGTATGCCCTTCTTGCATTTGTCCATCAATCCCGCATAGCAGTATGCATGTCACTACTTGCAGAACTTGAACCAGGAGTCTGAAATCTGCTTTTCGAAGACCAGAGAATCAATCCAGCGACATCACTGCAACACTTCTGACACCATTTACATGAAGCTGGATCACCAAAGAAATGACAGGATGCAGATCTGCAGAAAACACATCTTTACTAAGCGAATGTTGACATAGGACTGACAATGTGGCTCCTGGGTACCTTCTGGGGCATTTGTCGCAGGCCAACTAGTTATATCAATCCTCCAGCCGCATAACTTTAACAAATATCTACACCCACCGGGCTTCAAGGGAATAGCCCTCATGCTATCGGCATGTGCTGGTTTTTGCAAGGGGATGCTTAGCTTCCTCACGGATTCCAGTCCCATGCTGACCAGCCTAGTGCTTTCTGACATTATGACAGTGGGACCCCATTCCTCATGTCCTCCTGCTATAATGCACCCAGTCCTTGCTGGGTTGAGTACAAGATGCTGGTTTTCAGAACCCCAAAGCCAGCATCCCGACAGGGCTAGGATACCGAAACCTGTTAGTAAGTATCCAAACCCTACCCCTAAACCTTCCTCCCTGCAGCCTAACCCTCCCCCTAGTGTTTCACCCTAGCCCCTAACCCCAATACTTACCATTGGAATGTCAGTGGTCATGACTGATGTCATTATTCTGATGTCATTATTCTGAGTGCCGGCATCCCGACAGCTAGGATACTAACTATATCCCGAAAAGCCTAGTGCTAGATAGTGGAAAGTTTTTTTATTTTTTAAATAATATGATATAGAGCTTCTAAACATCGTCTTTTTTTGCAGCAGGATGATGGTGGGATCAGGGTTTAGAAACCGATGGACATCAATGGTGGGTTGAGTTTACAAAGTCAAAATGACTTTTAGCAAATTCAGTGGTGCTGAGCATCAACCCACCCTCAATCTGCTGTGATGTCCATTAGTTTCAAAATGCTGCCGAAATTGCTACTTAGTACATTTCCCCCTTAAACACATAAGATACATTTCTGGTCCACAGTTTCTGAGGTCTGTAAATTAATCTGTTTCTACATTTTCTCTTATTTCAATTATTTCAAGTATATTTTCATATTCCAGAACTGTGAAATTCACTTTTATATTTTAACTTTGCACTATTATAAAAACATTCTTTGTACCTGCTTGGTGACTCTGGGAGTTGCACAGAATTGCATTGGCATGGCTCAATAGAGATCAAATCACACAAATAATGACGTTATTTTTTCCCCCAATAAATCGTTTCCATAGCTTCAAATTGCCGGGCTCCACAGACTGGGAATATAAATGCAAGTGCCAAGAAAAGATGTAAATTAAAGAATGTGTCAGACCCTGTTCTTTCAGAATAATAAGCAATTTAGTCAACAGAGTCTCTCACATCATCATTTCTCATAAGACTTTTACTGCTCACAGAGGAATTATGTAGAACAACTTTCTGGATCCAACATGGATTTATGGTAAGTGACGGTGTATTGCAAGCAATAGGGGAGAAATTAAATGTATGTGCCTAATCTTATATCTATATACCAGAAGAGTAGTGTGAAATGAATCACTAAAGTCATTCAAATAATGTCCATTGCGAATAACTATAAACATGTTCAGTGTAAATCCAGTGGTACAACTACAGCCACTGCGCTTAGAAATCTGAGGATTAATGTATTTCACTATTACAAAGCACTTTCCAGAGAATATTAAATACTTAGGGGTATATTTACTAAAGGTCAATTTAATAAATTTTGATTTGATTAAAATCAATGAACATCGATGTTGTGTTTCTGGGACTAAATCACACATTTACTAATAAACATTTTTTTTGAAAAGTATTAGTAGATGTGTGATTTAGTCCCAGAAACGCAACATCGATGTTGATTGATTTTCATCAAGAAAAATCTATTGAAATCGACCTTTACTAAATATTCCACTAATTCTCAGTTCTGCCCCCACTGCATATCATTGTATACCCCATTGTGGTACAATATATTGTACCACTCAAAAATATTAGGGTCCTAATTTTTGAACCTGGAGCACCCAAAGGAATCCAGTACAGGCTTGTAAACAGCATGAAAAATCCACACAGCATGGTCATAATCAAGCCCATGACCCAAATTCAGTTAGGTAGCAATGCTAACTGCTGATTTTATTATCTAATTCTTTACAAGCAGCTTATTTTGATATACACAGTTATGTAGTAGCTTGCATTACTGCATAACAGTACAGAAGTCATGAGATCAATTCCCAGTCATTGCTAATCAGTGTGGACTTTGTATGCTCTTCCCGTGCTTCAGTGGATTTACTCTGGTTCCCTCCCACATTCCAAACAGATACTGGAAGGTTAATTGATATTGTAAATTAACCCTGGTGTGTAGTCCGGGCTGGGTACAGGATGCCGGTGGTCGGGTTGCCGGTGCCAGGAATCACCGTAGTCAGTATTGACTGCATCCCGTGTAGTCCATGTGATAGGGGCTATAGATTGTGAGCTCCACTGGAGCAGGGACTGGCAAGTTGATGTTGAAAATGCAGTCAGAAACAAAAAATCACCACTGACCATTGTGTGCATGTTTCAACTGTTAGGCCCTATTGCAAGATAGAAGTGACTAAAAGCAACCACTAAACAACTCATCCATTGTGATCCCATTTGTGTTCTTCCAGGTGACAGCTTTGTGAGCAGAAAGTTAAAAAGGACAGCAGGGGGTCCCAGAAGTACACCCCCACATTAAATGGTATCTTCTGCAAATGAAGTACTAAATACAGGCAGATATCTCTGCAATTCATTGTTGTATAATTTGCCATGAAGTGACAGCGTATCACGATTTAAGCGACTTAGAGCAAGGCTTGATAGTAGGTGCCAGAAAGATGGATCACTTAATCTCTGAAATCTATACAAAAATCGCCTGGACTTGGAAACACCACCAATGGAAGCAAGATAACTGGAAACGTGTAGCCCGGTGTGCTGGGTCAAGGTTCGAGCTGTTTCAGGCAGATAGGTGATTATGCGCATGGAGTAAACCCCATGAGGCAATGAGCCCAGCATGCCAACAAGAGACAGTCCAGGTTGGGAGTGGCTGTTATGGTGTGGGGTGTATTCAGCTGGTATGCATTACGATCCCTGATACATCTACAATCACTGATCAGCAGACGTTACATAACCATCTTTGCGGATCATTTGCACGTTTATGTCATACATTCATACAGTACAGTGGGCTCATACGATACGACAATGCACCACCACACAGGTCTGTACTAACCAAATTACAGCTGGAGGAGCATGCCTTTGAGTTCGGCATGAGTTGGCCTCCTCACTTGCTGGTTTTGATCCCAACAGAGCACATGTGAGATGCTGTTCAACGTGCCAATGGCTGGGTTCCACCACTGGCGAATATATATACAGTATGTGCATGTGTACATGAGAAAGATTTGTTTCTGCTGTATTAAAGATGTTTTTAAGTTTTGTTAATGTCTAATAGTTATAACACCTGCTCACCTGGATTCTTCTTGCTCGGTGTCTGTGGTAGGTTTACAATGTTGAACTATGGGCTTTACTTGATAAGTTTTTTCCTGGTTGAGTACACACTTACCTGACAGAGCAGGTAATTGGCCTTCTAGCCGACTGAGCAGCCGATTTGGTACGCTATGCAAACTTACCAATCGGCTGCACCATACATCTGGCCAGACATCAAAACGGGGCGGGAAGTTTATTTGCACCTCCAGTTGTGATGTCAGTGTTGGTGGTCCCTGCAGCCAATGTACAGGTGGTCGGCAGGAAGCCTGTACACAAATGCAGGTGCATTTGTATGATATATTGGTGTCAGCTGTGAATGCCTTTTTTCTGTCGTTTAATATAATATATAAGTTTAATATAATTAATACATATTACTCTTTCAATCCTACTAAGCTTTACTTTTGCCCACAAATATATTAGTAAAATAATATTGCCTCATATGAGTATTCTTAATGTTGTTTTTCTCCTTTATCAGTACATGATTGCCTTAATTATTTCTTTCACTGCAGAGGACGAGCCCCACTCATCCTCCGCAGCGAGGGGCACAACAAAAATGAAAACTGACTAAACTGTGCCCCACTGGTACTTGCTCTGGAGATTCGCTAAGTGATGCATTCATGCACACCGGCATCATTTACAAAAAAAAATGATATGGGAAATTCCCTCTAACTTCCCAACCCCACCACCTAGAAAGATGGGAGCAGGGGCAATTCTATAATGGATGCAAGGTGTGCGGTGCACATGGGCCCCTGGGTCCACACACTGCACCAAATTAAATATACTTACCTATAGTATATCACAAGGGTTCTCAGAGGCGTGCACTACAGACCATGGGGGCTATTCATCAACACTAAAATAATGTTTTTAAGGACATTTTCCTTAATTAACGTTATTTTAGTATTCATGAACACACTTAGCACAGGAGATATCACTGATATTTTTGCGTGCATAGTCAAAAGACGCAAAAATATTGCCCAAAACACATGAAATGTGCGAAAACTTCTCCGACGTCTGATTGAATTCCCCCCATAGAAAGCATTTACAGAGACAGTTTAAATGTAAAAAAATATAATAATATAATTATGATTTTGTCAAAACCTACACATAAAATCCTGCTTTTTACTGTTTTGGAGAGGTGAACTATTGGTGAAACAAGAACCTCAAAGTATTTGCTTTTGGTTTCCCTTTCTAGAAATTAACAAAATAATTTTTTTTTTAGCCATTTGGGTATGTTAGATTCAGTAAAAATATTAATGGCATTTTCTGAATATACAAAGTCTTCTGAAACAAAGCATAATTTGAGGGGGTATTGATTGATATTGATGTGATGAGTGCAAATGGGAAAAAATGACCTCAGCACATGGATGAGAAACCCCCCAACAGTGAAGGGGTTTAGTAAATAATGTGCCCCTTTATCTTTCTATTTTGCATTTCACACTGCTATCATTGGATTCTGTTTTAATAATGTAACTTAAGTACGATTAAGACTGTACAGGGAACCCCCATGTAAAAGCCCCTCTACATCCCATTATCAATTTTATATAATTTGCTAAAACTAATCTTGTTTTTCCTGTTCATGGTAAAACTGATGATACTTGTACTCAGCACGTTAATCACTGAACTCCTTCTATTGGCCTCTGGCACCCAGCAGATGCTGCCATCCTGGATCACAGAACCATGTCCTTCTCAGTTTAATTAAATTGTCCATAGCGGTTACATTTCCTAATAATTGTCTTGTGCGTCAGTTTCAAACCTTTGCACATTGATGTGCATCTGCCTAAGCTTGGACCTCCAAACGTACAGGATTTACTGATCATCGATGGTTCAGAGGAAACTGCCACTAGTGGGGAAGGATCCCATTCTCTCCCTTTCCCCTGCAGTATTAAAATAAAATGTGTTGGCCAAATTTAGGTAGAAAATCTTCAGGCCACTCCATGTAACATGATAGGGCAGGCACTCTAAAGTCTTCGGTATTAAAATAAAATTCTTAAGAAACATACAGTACATGTCAGGTTGACGTGATGGTGATGTCTTGAAAAGGTCTGTGGCAGGGATGGAAACATTGGCTTGTATATATGTGTCTTTGAAAAAAAGGATTTTATATTGTAGACTGCTGAGGTCTCCTGTGTCATGTTAGATATATATTGTTGGAAGGTGAGTAATATAGGGGTACAGCTACACTACAGGACAATTTGGGAGGCAATTGGGCAGATAAAATGACACTGTATATGCAGGTTAATTTTGTGAAATAAAGGACAAGGGCTATAATTACTGTAATTAAAGGTTGTCTGACCTAAATGCCCTGCTCCAGCCTGCTCTTATACAGGGATCCCACCCTCTAACTGAGACTTGAAGATAAAATCTTCATTATCTGTATAACAGAAGGAAAACAAATGAAATCCCAGCTATGGACACTATATAACAAATACACTTCTATTCCTATTTTACATTATAGTTGTTCTTATTACCATAATATAGAAAACAACAAACTTACTTTACAATAAAAAGACGGTCCTGGCTATGTAAGATGTATTTATACTTCCACAGGGCCTGAGTCAGAGCTGGACATCGCAGCTACACATTTCTCCGCATCGCCTGTGCGAAAATATGCAAATGTCTAGATTTGTATTGAGACGCTGACCGGCATCTTCGCAAATTCAATCGTTTCAGTACAAAAAAGCAGCATTGGTCACAGATCCTCTGAATATCAGTTGTCAGAGTAACCCTATGGTCGCACAGAATAGCCGCGTATACTGAGACGCCTTAGCCATTCTTACTGCATACGGAATCTCAGGGGCAGGCTGCGACATGCACCAGGAACATCCCCGACACGCCTGCGCTTTGTCTCCACTCCCCCAAATGCTCCGACTGTCAATCACACAGCAGGTAAACAGTTGCTGCGACTGACGATGATAATATAGCTTGATGCGTGCACAGTGCGACTTATAAATCTGAATCAGGCCCATAGTTGCCAAGGAATGGATCCAATAAGTGCAGTCTTTGCAAGAGATATATAATAGACTGCAGCCCGTTCTCGGGTAATGGAATAGTTCATCAATATCTATATTGTCCATCTATATGTTTTGCACACAGAAAGAAAAATAAAGGACTTCTGTACATGGAGCTCCGCCTCCCTGTATCCCTTATTAGACATAAAGAAGGATGCGCCTTTAGTTGGGCATTCCATAATTCCAAATGAGAAAAAACATTACTATATGTATACTGGTTATGCAAATTATCTATTAGCGGCAGATGAAATTAAAGTCCCTATTTACCTCACTCCGAACAGACTAACAATACTGTAGGGTCTATGCCCCATTCATGTGCGCGGCGGCTCGCTTGCACACGTCTCTTACTGATAAGAGGTATGGGGAGTCCTTGCATTCGGAGACCCACAGACTCGATCCTGGCTGTTTCTGGCGCTACTAGGAACACATTAATTTTCGAAAGTGATGGCTGCAACTGGTCCATAGCAAGGCCTCCATGCATACTGGCACTTACAACAGCTTTTGTTTGGGGAGCTCTTTGCACATACGGCAGGTGTGTAACAATGTCCTATGCGTTTCACCCGTATCAATGGGCTTCGTTGTTATGTACTGAAACCCTATTAGAGTCACTATAATTTAAAAAACTAGATATAGGGGCCCATGTATCAAGCTATTTTTTAACATAAAATTATGCAGAAACTGCATGTACTAATAGCACAATTTCACTGACATTTCTGGCAAAGTGCTAATTAGCACTGCAGATCGCAGCCCCCATTAGTATCAATGAGGACTACGATCTAACCTGAAGCTTTGCGGAGTTTAGCCCGGTAGTTTCTCCATCTTCATATGGTGTAAACTACTGTAAGCCTATGGAGGCTCCAGGAGCAGGAGAGAGATCTTTAGATCTCTCGCAGCTCCTGGCTGGCTCCAGAAGCTGACAGTGTGCACATGTGCAGTCATCTTACCCCGAAGAAAAACTTCTGCAATTTGCCTGGGATATAACTTGCAGGGACAGCGGTTACCGCAACCACTGTCCCTGAGAGTTCCTCTTTGTACATAGAGGGGATATTTTCATTAAAAATTAAAATATCCCTGGCGAGATGGATAGATAACAATCGCGGCTAGTCCGTGATTATTAGTATATAGATCCCCTAGTATCTAGTTTCAATAATATATAGTTTAAACCAGTATATATTATTTATATAATGGGGGCCATAGATCACCACTTTGGTCAACACATTTACTATAACACTGCATGATTTACAGTTTTATTATTATTTGCAGAGGTTCTGAAGGCAAGATAGCTCAATCTATCAGCAGTTTCAGCCATCTCGCCTGTTATGACCACCTAACTTTCTGCTGCATTTATTCGGTAGTATATAAATACATTGCTTGATGAATTTGCTTGTTTGTACTCTTGATAATCAGGACAACAAAGTGTCTTGTGTCATCTTTTAAACTGGTAATTTATCAGTGGTTTGGCCTTTAGTAAGTTTGACTGATGAAAAATTGCAGAGAAAAAGACAAAAAACAGTGATTTACTAAATTTCCTCCGTAGTGTGGGCCTGATTCAGAGCCGCTCGTAAGCGGCCGCTCGTTCGCTCCGAGCGATGTTCGCACAACTGCGCATGCGTATGGGTCGTAATGCGCATGCGCCAACCAGTCAGTGCAATCGGAAATCGAGCGCTCACCAAATAGCGAGTGCCTGCTATTTTGAATGACAGGATGAGGCGTTTGTGGGTGGTAACAGGGGAAGGTGCTTGAAAACGGGGAGTGGAGATCCGAACGCAGGCGTGCCAAAAGGTCAAAACGGGCATTTTAAGGGTGTGCATAATTAACAAAGCAGCGTCATCGACCACGTCACTTAGTTGTTTCTTAGCCTGAACTGTTCGCATGATTGCGGTAGGAAAATCCAACCACAAGCACTGCGAGCAGTTCAGACGCCTTTCGATGTACTCGATTAATCTAATAAATAGCGGAGATGACGTAGGATGCGAGCGGCCAGGGGGCGTCTTTACAAAATAGCAAGCGCATATTTTGTTCGCTCGCTCAGACATAGAGGCGTCAACAAACCGCAAAGAGCGAGCGCTCTATTTAAATAGCCGGCCCCTTTTTCTGAACGAGCGAGCGCAAATAGCGTCCGGCTCTGAATCAGGCCCAGTGTGTGTAGTATTGTAATCCTTTCAGGGTATCATTCATTTTTATGTGAATTACATTTGTAATTTGGATTATCAGAAAGAATTTTTATTCTAACATGAACAGAAATTGGAGCCTCAACAAAGTGGTCTCTTTCTGTGTCAGTTCAAAATTGTATTTTGGATTAATAGTTGTAAAAAAAACATGACTTTTACAAAGCAATGAACATAAATAGAAACATACAAGGAATAGTTTATACTATAATTATATTAATTGAAGCAATGTGACTTTCACACATTTAAACATAATTGAACTAACAAATGATTGCACATAGTACATAACAATATGTGCCAAATAGGAATTAACACTCTTCTTTACACTGGTTTCATTGTCAGCGAGTAATAGACTGTTTTTTCCTTTTTATCCAGTTATCTTTCACACAGAATAAAGGAAATGTTTAAATAATGAAGTTATTGCAATAATTTGTCATTCATTTAACTTGTTACATTTCCTAAATTTTAAACTTTTCTTCATACATACAGTAAGTTCCATCAGAGTTTAAACATCAATTCACAAAGATGAACTATACATCACTGCAATCTGTGCACATTATGTGACAAGATTACTAAGAATTTCTGTAACGGCTACGCTTAAATATATCTACATGGTACAATATATGGTTTTTATTTTATGACTTTTCCTAGCTCTCTTTATTTTCACATATCAAAAGTACATGTTACTACCTGGTGTATGTTCATATGACAAGTGGAGTCTTCCCCCTGCCTTGTAACCTGTCCCCTTCTTCTTTCTGTATACAAGATTTCTTCCTATTATACTGTATATACAGTTTTATTTATGCAAAATGTACAAATATTCTTTTATATATGTACATTTACCAGTAAATTCTGTGTTGTCTTCTGTCTACCTTTTTTAATCCGTGGACGGTAAACCTTAGTTTACACGCCTGATCTTGGCTAAATAAATTTTTACCGGCCAATTGTTAGTTGTACCTGTTGTTTTATATTTTTATTTTAACACTCCCAACTGTGATAAATGTAAAGCGCTAATGAAGGTCAATACCTTTAAACTGGTTGGCTAGCTCATTTATTTTATCAATCTTAATAAAGCTCAAATATCAGAAAGGAACATTATTTTACCTCATACTTTTATATAAACGTTATCTTCAGGCTTGCTGTGGTACTGATGGCCACATGAATATTCTCCCAAAACCACCTATGCTAAGAAAAGGGGCCAGTTATAGAGTCCTGTGTAAACAGGTGGTTGTTTAGATATTCAATATGAACAGTCTGTTCCCTGATGGATTGAGGGCCTAATTCAGACCTGCTCGCAAGCGGGTCGATGTTGGCCAAGTGCGCATGCGTACGATGGGTCTCGCACCATGCGTACGTTATGGGTCTCGCACCAAAGGGGGCGTGCTGTCGATGGTGATTGACAGCACGCCCCCTTTGGTGGGCATGCCGGGGGCGTGGCTGCCCAGACGGAGGCACTCCCATGGGAACGCCTACCGTCTGGGGCCGGCCCCAGACGGTAGGCGTTCCCATGGGAATCACAAGTGATGTCAGTGGGAGTGCTTTTGGCTCTGATAGAGCCAAAAGCACTCCAGGGCTTGCGGCAACGAGACCCTACCGCAAGGGTCTTATCACAAGCCCGATGGTTGCGATGGTCTTGACCATCACGACCATCATTTTGGCCGCTCACTATAGCTGTGGGTGGCCACCCACAGTTATGCGAGCGGCCAGGAGGCCGCTCTTAAATTCAGAGGGACGGCCCTGATTCAGAGCGAGCGCTCTGTCAGAGCGTCCGGCTCTGAATCAGGGCCTGAATGAACACACTGAACTCAATACTGTTTTCTGATCTTTCCGAATACTAAACATCTCCACTCCCCCTTCCCTCCTCCCTTACTATTTTTCCTTACCTGGGTTGCAAGGTATGAATGTTATTATATCATTTCTTTTTTCAACCCCCTGTTTGGAACTCATAATTATTCTTCCCTTAATATTGATCTTTTTGGGAGGATAGAGCTAATGCAACATATATCCCCCTTTCCCTACCTTCTAAACATTATGATCAGATCTATTATAATTTTAAACCAGTATGGAATATATTTTTTTCATGTAAATAATGGACCCAATGCGGAAGATCTACGAATTGGATGTTCTCTTGTGGATGAAATCCCCCCCCCCCCTTTATCCCTTCTGATATATACAAAGAAATGTGAGTCACAAATATATGCATGCACATCTCTCCACAATATGGCATTAAAGATGAACCTGTGAATATAAAACGTTTATTTTTAAAAGTTTTTTTTTTATAAAAAAAAAATATATAGCCCTTTAAACAGGATTAAAAACAAAAATAGAAATGGTGATAGAGGTGTGTGTATATATATATATATATATATAAATTATTCATTAATGTATCTATTTCTTGATTGACTAATATATGCAAGTCCGCTCAGGAAAATAAAGCAGACTGTAAAATACAAGATTGTTCCAATAAGATGTGTTTATTTTAAATAAACACCTAACAAACATTTATATTTAGATAGTGTTATTTTGAATTTGTAGATTGTTATGTGATATAAATCTCCAGTATAAATTGCCTCACATCCAACCTTTCTCATTATGTTGACACTTTTCTTCAACCCTATGTCCCTGCTCTTAGATCACATGTCAGAGACACAACTCATTATCTACAGCAGATAGAGTCCCTAGAGTGGAAACCAACTTACGCTTTCCTGACCATGGATGTTTCTTCCCTTTATACAGACATACCTCATTCCCTTGTATTCAATGCATCTCCTCTCGATTATCTGAAGATGATGCTCTAGAGCAGGGACAGAGGACCTTTTGACTGCATTTCCTTTATTCTCTCGCACAATTATTTTCTTTTTTCTGACACGTTTTATCTCCAAGTCATGGGCACGGCCATGGGAACCAGGTTTACGCTGAGCTACGCGAACCTATACATGAGTGAGTTTAAAGACCTCCATGTGTGGGGAAGCAAGTTCGTCGAGAACCTGGTTTTCTATGGCCATTACATTGACTATCAGTTATTTTTATTTAGGATGGGGATCTGTCCTCTGCATCACGTTTTGTTTATTCACTTAACCATAATTTTTTTAACCTTTCATTTACCTATCAATACAATTCCAACCATATAGACTTCCTGAATGTGACTCTAGAGGCCAGAGACTGTTCTACTGAGTCTTCCAATGATATCAAATCATTAAGTACCCATTCCTATTTGCACTTTAAAAGTGCTCAACATCACCTTTGGAAGACGAATATTCTGAAAGGTCAATTAATGAGATTACGTAGAAATTGTTCATCTTTAGATAACTTCCATGTACAGGCGAAAGACATGCTAGTCTTCATTTAGAAGGAGAGGGTACCCCGAACATATTTTACAAAAAGTCCTTCAAGAGGTCTTACTCATAGATAGATCTAAATTACTTGTGATATAAAAGAAAAATACAGAACAGGAGGAAATTATTTAAAATAGAGACATTTCATTTATTTGCAAAAATAATTATTGCCATAATGAAATTAGGGACATTATTTACAGAAATTATCGCTTTCTCCAACAAGATAATATTTTAACAGATATCCTACTCCCAAAATCTATAATAATCTATAGGAAAAATAAATCACTAAAATCTATTTTGGCACCAAGCCACCTCAGACCATGTGATTAAAAAATTGATGATATACCCAGAAATTATGAACAATGGTTACCCTAAAGGCCCCCAGGTTTCCATCATTGTGGGAAACCTAGATGCACTATGTGTTCTTATACATCCAAGAAAACGACTACCATAATTTCATAAACTGTGACTCAATATGATATTTAATTACTTGTGGGTGCAGCCTGCATTATGTAGGCCGCACCACAAGACCTTTAAAGAGATGATTTGTGGAACATTGTTGCTATATCATCAATAAAGTCACTATCCATAGTTTGTCCCTTCATTATTTTTTAGGTGCATAACAGTGATCCACAATCTTTGAACATTATAGTACTCGAATATAGCCATATCACTCCAAGGGGTGGAGATAGGTTCAAAACCCTTTGTCGACAAGAGGTCCTCTGGATGTTCAGATTAAACTCTTTACATCCAGATGGCCTCAATGAATCCATAGAATTACATACATTTATTTAATTTCGATAAGTTAGAGAATTAGGTAGATAGGGTTCCCATCACCAATTCTCTGTGATCAAATAATTTTCCTCAAGATAGTTATAAACATACACTACTATATGTATCTTTTGAGAATCCTATCATATTTGTCATTTGGGGGCAGCCCCACTGACATCACTCGTGATGTCAATGGTGAGCTTCCGGCTCTAATAGAGTTGAAAGCTCACTGGGGCTTGCAGTAGATGAGACCCTACCACAAGGGTCTCGTCGCAAGCCCCGATGGTCTTGATCATCGTGACCATCAACCTGGCCGCTCGCTAAAGCTGTGGGTGGTCACCTACAGCCTAGCGAGTGACCAGGAGGCTGGCTCTGTCCATAGAAGCGGCTGCTCTCATTCAGAGCGAGCGCTCGCATTTTGTGAGCAGCTCTGAATGAGGTCCTGAGTGCAGAGATCACTGAACACATATGACCAGGTATGAATCCTGTATGTAGATGGGTTACCGGTAGCCTCATACATGAAAACAAAAAAATTAAGCAGCAAACCTAGGGTACCTGGGTGCCTGGTGCCTTGTGCTTTTATATAAATGACATCCTAAGTGTGGGACATGCACAGTTATACATTCTACAGTAGTGTCTCAAAGGGAGTAAATGCAGAATTATTTCTTTGTCATTATTTTCAAAAACAACCTAGCAGGCATGGACTCAGTAAGGACAAAATATGATCCTTTTTTAAGGCAGTGTAACTAGTGTCAAGTCTAATTTTTAATTTTTAGCCATCTTCATCTTCTGTGCATCCATGTGTCCCCAGATTCAACGTGGGCGTCAAACACTCTGTAGAGTTGACGATCAGATGCTCATACCAATGTTTTCCAGGCGATCAATATTGAGCTATGTGGGAAGCTGTGACTTGTTTGCTAATATATTTACGTTAGCATAAAGGGCTGAACAGCGCTAATAATCTAGATTGTTACACTTTAGAATACTTAAAGCTAATTGTTTAAAGTTGAAACATGTATGCACACATTAGTAAATATAGATATAAAAATGCTAACACATAATAATACATACAAATGCAATGAGACTCTGGGCCCAATTCAGACCTGCTTGCTAGGCTGTGTTCGCACGCAGCCAGACTATTTTCTTGCAATCTGCGCATGCGTATGCATCGCAATGCGCGGGAGCAAACTAGTCCAATGCGATCAGGAAGCGTTCGCTCGCTCGCTGCGCATAGACAGCTCGCTAGCTAGAGTGACAGGACAGGCCGTTTGTGGGTGGTGGCAGGGGATGGTCCAAGAAAGCGGGGGAGGCACCCCCCCGCTCACAAAACAGGGCGAGCTGTCGATCACCAACGACAGCCGCTCCTTTTGTAGTGAGTCCCGGAGCGAGAGAATTTCTCTCTCGCTCCGGGGCTTGGCACGCGCAGTGCGGACGCTGCGCATGCGCAGGGCCACAACATCGACCCGCTTGCGAGCGGGTCTGAATTAGACCCTCAATGCCTCAGAGAGGATCTACTATAATATGACAAAATCTGTGTCATCAGGGCCGCATTCTCATGGGCGCAGGTACTGGGGGGGATGGCCAAATCATGAGAAGTGTGACCACTCCTCCCCCCAAAATATTAGCAAAATACTATGTGCAGTGCCGCACGCTCAGCACGGGATGGCCAGAGGTAGTGGGCAGAGGAGAAGTGTTACACGTTGATGCCTCCCCCATGGATTTGCCCTTGCAATGAGTAGTACAATGAGCAGGGTGCCAGTACCTGAGCAGGACAGTCGGCCAGTCTCCGGCACTGCTCCTGCTTCATAGCTCCAGCTGCTGTCCGACCTGATCACCGCCAGGTTACAGGTTACACCGACGCCACGCTTTTTCCTCCCGCCCCATCCAGCACAGCAATGTCGGTCAGAGATTTGCTGCATGCATCATGCAGCCAATTACAGCGAGCTAGAACCTAGCTCCTCCCCCATCACCTCAGCAGCAGCTGCTCATGTCCACTATGTCTGTCACCCAGTATACACAAGCAGCAAAGCTTTGTGTTACTGGGATGTGTACCCCTTGGATATGTCCTTGACTTCAGCAGCACTGCAAAGACTTGGGCCCCTCCAACCGGGATGGGCAAGCAGTACCTGCCCCCCCACACCCCTTTTGGTGCCAAAGCGTGTCATCACCACTGTATATTGTAGGAGACAGATGGACTCATGCTACACAAAAAAAAAGAAAACAAAAAAACCTGTCTTAAAAATCTTCTTTATTTCCAATTAAACCAACATGGCATGGAAAACAGTAATTTCTCCAGGGGAAAGTAGTTGGCATCCCGCATGCCGGGATGCCAACGGTCCTAATACCGACGCCAAAATCCAGACACCAGCATCCCGACCGTCGGCATCCTGAAGGTAAGTATCGGGGTGCACGAGGAGGGTAGCGTTACCTAGCGGGGTTAGGCACTAGGGGGAGGGTTAGGCAATGGGGAGGGAGGGTTAGGATTGGGGTGCGGGGAGGGGGAGGTTAGGTTTAGTCACAGGGGATGAGGTTAGGTTTAGGCACCGGGGAGGGGGTGTTAGGTTTAGGGTGCGGGGAGGGGGAAGTTAGGTTTAGGCACTAGGTGGGGAGGGTTAGGCTCTGAGAAGGGTGGGTTAGGATTGGGAAAATTCTTACCATTCACTCAAATGCGTGTCGGGATGCCGCTGTCTGTATTCTGACTAGTGGCATCCTGACAGCCGGGATATCATACCCAACCCTTTTTCCAGAGGTGCAAATTTTACATGGCATTGCTGCTATATATAGACAAAGGGAGAGAGTCAATTAGCTGTGGTAATTTACCGCGGACTAATTGATCGCTGTAAGCCATTCAATTAGCCCCACTTAATGTTAGACTCGAAAATAAATCCCAGATAACCGTGCTGTTATCTAGTGATAGAACTTTTCACGGACTTAGGGTCTCATTCAGAACCGCACGCAAGCGCCTATGCGCGTGCGCAAGCCCCGGAGCGAGGGAGAAATTCTCTCGCTCCAGGACTCACTACAAAAGGGACGGCTCGCCCCGTTTTGTAGGCGGGGCGGGGTGGCTACACAAACGGAGGCGCTCCCGACGGAATGCCTGCCGTTTGGGGGCGGCCCCACTGACATCACTCGTGATGACAGTGGTCAGCTTCCGAAAGCTCACTGGGGCTTGCGGTAGACGAGACCCTACCACAAGGGTCTCGTCGCAAGCCCCGATTGTCGCAATGGTCTTGACCATCGCGACCATCAACCTGGCTGCTCGTTAAAGCTGTGGGTGGTCACCCACAGCCTAGTGAGCGGCCAGGAGGCCGGCTCTGAACATAGAAGCGGTCGCCCTGAATGAGGTCCTTAGTGTGTTAATGCCTGTTAACATGTTCATTTAATAGGCGTTAACACAGGTATCTGGGGAAAAAGATTAAATAGCCTTGGATGATGAAGCCTAAATCTACCTCCATTTTTCACCCTCGATAATTTATCGGGGCTAATTGAATCTCGCCTCAGAGAGTTAAAATATTGTACCAAATAAAGCATGATGATTCAATTGTATTATGTTTGGAGTAAACAGTTTTTATTTGAGCACGCCTATTTTATATAGCAGCTAATACGATTTTCCCTTAATGCTGCTCTGGAACTGTCTAATAATACAATATATTGTTTGTTATTACTATTACTGAAGGATATTAAAAGTTAAAAATAAGTAATATGAAAAATGCACAGATTACTCTTGAACAGAACCAGTGGAAATACCCTTTATATAAAGTGTTTATTCTTTTTCTGTAGCAGGCAAGAGAATGTTAAATTCCTTGGACGGACTGAAGCATTCCTCACTTATGTTCCCACTGGATGGAACAATCTGATTTCAAGCACGCAGACACCATCCTCATTTAGACTCAATAGGAATGCTAAACCTGACATGATAGCATTTACACTTCTGTTACCGTCTGGCAGATTTCGACAGCTAGGTAGCAAGTTAAATATTCTCTTGAAAAAAAACAGGTACAGTATATTTAAAAATCCTTTTGCTTGAATCATCAAGGCATCTGGATAACAAACAGGTGGTGGTAGATAATAAGGCAAGTCTATTCCGGCCAGGAATTAAGAAAATACTATATTAATGTAATCATGATCTCTCCCAAAGACAGGAGTCACTGCTTGTAGCATATCACTATCAGTAAACCAGGGGAAAATGTACTTCAGACACACCTGTGTTTTGTACATAGCCTGTATCGTTCATTTATACATAGATTCTTTTGCCCAGATGCCTGTCAACTATTATTTATGGCACTAATTATGACTTTTGAAAAAAATATGGATCAGTTGGGGGAGCATGTGTGTATTTAGATGGGGGGAGGGGCTTCCTGTGTTGTCACTTAGGAAAGTCACATATCACTGTATGTCATGAGAGTACATATTAAATGTGTCATCCATATAACAGGCTGTTAGGGAACATCTGCTAAAAGGAGTTAATCTAACCTATTTGTGTTTCTTATGCATTTGTGTGGAATCTACTCTGTTTATTTGACTTATTATATATCTGTTATTAGATGGGATGTATCCCTACTGGGAATAGTCCACATTCTAGCTTTCCCCAGGCAACAGATAACATGAAATATATGTGAGTTTATGGTTTCTGTTTTTATACCTGTTTTAAAACTGTTATGCATTTGTATTTCTGTATGCAATTTGTCAATCATTGCAATTTTTTGTCACATTAAATAACATTCTGTCTTTGTATTTTTAACAAACTCATGTCAAATGGGCCTTGTTTTTATAATAATAATGTAAAGTAGATACGTATTTGGTTAACAGTAATTCTGTTTATATGAAGTCGTGGTAACTTATTAAAGAGTACCAAGCTCTGTTAATGGTATGAGAAATTATTTTTAGACGAACCTAGTGGGTTTGCTTTCATTAATCCATTTACACAAACAGGAATGGATGCAAATTGATGAAAGCTATATAATTGGCTGCCTAAATGCAGGGCAGGCCACAAATTAAATTTCATGCTGTTGGCAGAGAAAGTCCTAACTTATTTGACATAAAATGACAAGATATGTGTTCTAAGAAATAATGCTTCATCAACTGTGATTTGTGCTTTTGTATGATCACAGAACTCCTCAGTGACTAATCTCATATGTGTTCCTAATCACTGTGGAGACTTCTCAGATACTGTAATCTTCACCAGTGAATTCAATTATGAATCCCAGTCCACCCACCAGATCAAGCATCAATGAACTAGCTACAAATCACTGTTCCTGCATCTATACAGAAATTGTGGAGTGATAAAGTACCAACCAATCAGTTTCTGACATTTTTCAAACACAGACTGTAACAGAAAAATTAGGAGCGGAGTGGTTGGTTTAAAACCATGTTAATTGATAGTTTATTATATATTGATATTCAGTATTCTGTCAATTAACATGGTTTGCTATTAAGGTTCTTAGTACATGTTTGGCCAAAGATGTTTGCCTACCTACCACGTCAAGGTGAACCTTATCAGGTGGGTCCCTAACATCCCTAATACTGACACATTGTATACATTTATTTAGGACTTACCTTTAATAGTGCCCATTACATGTGTGTACTGCAATGCACAGGACTCATACTAATTAAAATCACCTGGGGCAGGTAGGAGTGCCAGGCCAGGAGAAGGGGTCTCAACTTCAAGTGTACCTTAAATACACATACATAGGAAAAAAGGGGGGTCTGGGCTGCACATCCTAATTTAAACACAATAAGTGGTGCTACCTTGCTGAAACCTGTAGTTCTATAGCAGAAAAAAGAGGGATATATGCAGATGCACACTCTAAGCACTTAGTTTATTATATATATTTTGATATTCAGTATTCTAAGTGCATGTTTCATATGCATATGTGTGAAAAATCATACCATATTTAGTGGACTGTGAAAACTCTGCTATGATACAGGTGAGTTTCCAAAAATCCACCATTACTGTCCAGGTCTAAAGGATATCCATGCTTGAGTCCAGATGATAAAACCAAATTGACTGAGGTACTTATTACGTTACCTATGCATGCATATACCTGGACTATTGTGGAGATTGGGAACCCCTGCAGTAGAGTAACAATACAGAAGAGCCAAAGCAGTGGGATGCTTCAGCAAAGGCTACATTTAGCCATATTTATCTACACTTAAAACATTTTTGCAGTAACCACCTTCCTCAGGTGTAAAATATCTGAATGTGTTTTTCTCTGCTATGACTTTGCCAAAGCCTGAAAGTGCCCTTCGTTGAGTTGTGGGATGAAAATGGAGCAATTTCAGTGGCTTCAGTTAGAAACAAACATTTTATACAGTAGGTCAGACTTCCTAAGAATTCATGAGGCAGTCCTCTATATGAAGTCACAATATGCCTGGTGCCCATTTTACCACTGACTGCTAATATTTTATGTATTTTAAAATGGTTGTAGCCCAATTACGAAGGCAGCCAACTTTAAAAATGAAACAAATGTTATAGGAGATCAGGGGTATTCAATATGGGTGCGATAACATCGTTTTTTGCGTTAATATCGCACTTTTTAACGTTTTTGCGTTAATATCACTTGTTTTAGTTTTACACCGTATTCAATTTCAAAGACTTATCACAGTTTTGAAAAGTCTTTGATAAAAAATGGTGATAACTTTTCACCATTGAATAGGTGTCGAAAAAAAGTGCAGAATTGGGGTTTAGGGGTGCAGGCTTAAAAAAAATAGCCTGCACCCCTGAGATTGACATTTAAAAAAGAACTGTGTCAAAAAAAGTTTAAAAAAAAATAGGGACACCCCAAAAAATTAATTAAAAAATTGGGGTGCAAAAAAAAAAAAAAGGGAAAAAATTGTTAAACAATAGGGAAATAGGTTCAGGGCTATTCTGCAAGTATGCGGCAGATGTTTTCTAGAATAGAATTATAGCGGCAGGTGCACAAATGCAGAATTTAAAAAAAATTACTTTAGGGACACCAAAATATGCTAGTACCCATTTTCATGTACCCCAATGATGGGACCACTTAAAAAAACGAAAAAAATTACCTAAGTGCTCTTCTGCATCACTTCTTCAATGTCGGGAAAAAAATCACCTGCTGTGGCTATTTAAATCCCCGACTTTCAATTAAAGGCTAAAATGGGGGTACCCATAGTGTTCCCCCATGTTTTTACAACTTTAGGGGGGTCTTACAATTATTTTAAGGAAAAATTCGTAACTTTACGCAAATCCAACTTCGGAGTTTCCCGTTTTCGTTAATTTTATTTTGAATATGGGGATAAGCGGGAGCGCGCACCATACCTTTACGCAGAAAAAAACTCCGATATGAAACGTTAACTTCGCCAGGGAAGTTAACCTTTCATATTGAATACCCCTCTATGTCTATCTTGTGGTTCATCTTAAATGTGTTCAACGTTTTTAATATATCTTATTGGATATTTGAATCTGATGTACTCAAAACTGATTTATGGGGCCAAATGTAATAAGGTAAGAGTTTAGAAAATGTGTGAGAAAAGTCTCACATTTTTAAACTCGGCCAATGTAATAATATCAAAGAAGATGCAAACTAACATGTTTTTCAGACTCAAAAAACTCTCAAGATTTAAACTCTCATCCAGGTGTTTCCTGTATTTGAAAATACAACTCGACCAATGTGTAAGTGTGAGAGAAACCGTTGTAATTCCTACACCATTCACCTGATTTGGATGTAATTACCCTCAAATTAAATCTGAAAGTCTGCAGTTAAATCACATCTTGTTTGTTTCATTTCAAAGCCATTGTGATGGTGAATAGAAGCCAAAATATGAAAATTCTGTCAATGTCCCAATATTTATGGACCTGACTGTATATTATTACTGTATATATTTTGCCCGATCACTGTGGCCAGCAGTGATCGGGACACATGGGGACTTGGGGAGGCGAAGCTGGGGCCGGAAAGGAGTGGGAGGGTCCGCCAGGGTACATAGCAGCAGCCGCGGCTACGAGAGCCGCCGCTGCTGCTGACTACACAGAGATCTTTCTGAGCACTATGTTTTGGAGCCGCAGTGGGAGGGTGTCCCGCAAGCGACCCGGATACATAGCAGCGGCCGCGGCTACCAGTGCTGCTGCTGCTCGTACACAGTGATCTCACTGATCACAGTGTTCCGGAGTCACAGCGGGAGGGTGTCCTGCTAGCGGCCCGGATACATAGCAGCGCCTACCAGAGCCGCTGCTGCTAATACACAGTGATCTCACTGATCACTTTGTTCCGGAGCTGAAGCGGGAGGGTGTCCCGCTAGCGGCCCGGTTACATAGCAGCAGCGGCGGCTACCAGAGCCGCCACTACTGCCTCTTACTGAAATGGCTGCCCGATCACTGCTGGCCACAGTGATCGGGTCACAGCAGCAGCGGCTACATAAGCCGTGGCTGCTGCTTCTAGGGGGGTGCCGCCAGTGCCCGATCACTGTGGTCAGCAGTGATCAGGACACAAAGGAGGAGGAGACGCAGGTGTAGAGGGACCAGCAGGTCCCTCTGAGATGGGCGGCTGCTGGAAGTTAACTTCCAGTAAGCCGCCCACTGTGTGTTCAGACTGGTCGTATCAGATACGATCATGTCAAAGAAAGCCCAGTCTGGTATGGTCGTATCTGATATGACCTTGCCAGGCAAGTGGTTAATTGATCCTTCATTTTTTCTTCCTTTTTATTGATATTATTGTTATTTGTGATTAAGTGGTCTCTTTGTACACTTATTGCATCTACTAACAGTATGTAATCTATTATATGTTGTGAAGAAAACCAATAAAATATATTTAGAAATTTTTTTTTTTAAAAAATGGAACAAATGTTTTGGGGCCCCTGGATAATTTTTCAAAATCTGTTTATTGAAAATGGCTCTACTTTTACACATATGCTTTTGAGATTAACTATTATTTCTTCTCAGATCTTTTAAGTTATATTGTGAAGCTAGGGCAACACGATGGCTCCCCATCTCTACCTCCTTTCCACTATGTACTTTTCCAGTCTTGCCTGTAGCCCCATATTTTTTATTACAAGTTTTAATTGACTTGTGTATAAGTCTGTGTTCTTGATTGTTAAAAATATTATGGTTATGAAAAAAAATAATAATTGAAAATAATGTATTTTTCTCTCTAATGAATTTTTAAAAGTAATTTTACATTTTACAATTTTCATTGTCAAGATAATGAGTTTATACATAAATTATATTGCTGAAATTTCCAAATCACTCATTAGTAAACTGGTCCAAAACAACTTCCTGACATCTGCATTCTTAATAAGCAAATCTCTTGTCATCGCTGTGAATTAATGGCACCATTTTCATATGGGAAAAGTGACAAGGACAAAAAGAAACCACATTTCGCTGGCCAACAGAAAAGCATATAAACTGCAAACACTCTTGTTATTAAACACTTTAGACCTTGTTTTCCCAAATTCTTATTATGTCTTGAAGCAGCTTGTGTGCTATCGTGATTATCTTTTGTCTTTCCATTCCAGGAATATCAAGTCTGCATAAAGTACGAGCCAGTACGTCAGAAACTTCATTGGCAGCTTCCTGTGTCTGAGTCATCTGAGAGAGAGGAAACAAGTAACATTATCCTCAAATGCCTTTCAATATTCCACAAACAAATATGTATCTTTCTTTTAACAAATGGTAAAAAGCCAGAATATCACCACAAAACAAACTAATTTCATATTTTCAATTAATCTATGCAATGCAAGAGCTGGGTCCCCACAATTTGACCTGTGGGTCCAGCAATGCTCTGAATCAAAGGCTTTATAGCCGATACAGGCAAATAAATATAGCAAAAAGGAAAACAAATCTTCAAAATAGTACATTCCCAGTCATTTAAAGTGTGTCTGATGAAAATTCTCACATTTCAAATCAGCAGAATTGCATGCCCCGTATTTAGAACTTTACCCCCTCTCTTTTTCCATAGTACGGTTTATGCAGAAAAATAAGTATATAGTATTAACAAGCATTATCACAATCTAAGATGCAATACAATGGAAAATAAATGAAGTCTGGAGGTTCAGGTTACAGTACCCTAACCAGACCAAGCATTTCATAGTGGAAGCAATACCGCTGAAAGCCATTTTTTTCTATTTATAGTAAAATATTTATTTACATCTTCAAAAGGGTGGTAACTTTATAACATATATTTAATTATTTACAACTGTACTATTGCCATATGTAAAGATTGTTTATGATAACAGAGAAATTAATTAAGTTTGGGCATACTCACCAATTGGTTCTATATTTCTATGAAATAGAGCTTTATGTCTTACAAACTCAATTAAAGCATGTTACATATAATATTATACCAAATATTGCCCTAGGTATTTTCGGTGTAGTAAAGATGAGAGAAAACCTCTTCTCTGCTGTTACCCAATAATACGGCTAGGAGAAAATAAGAAGACCATGAAACGGCTATACCCCTGCCAAAGGGTATTGGGCTAATGGCAATAGAAACCCTACCCCACTATCACCTTTAGCAGGGGGAAACGCTGAATTTCTAGAGGGTTTTCCAAATGCTTGATTTTAGAGGGAATACATAAACCAAAATAACCAGCGCTATAAAGGATGGACGGTGTTATGACAAAAGTACATTCATTTATTAAAAGGCAAAACATAAGCATATCAAATGACACAATAAAAAGTTCACAATATGAACCAAGGGGAATATCTGCTCCTGTGATATTAGCAGCTGGACCTAGGACAACCTTCCAATATGTCCCAAATAATGAAGTTAGATGAAAGGCAATCACTTATTTACCATAAAGTGGTATCACAGTCACTAGCACAGTCCTTAGCATCCAAGACGCAAAACTTTGTAGGCTGTAAGGGTAATCCACATGGAATGGTTCCAGCGTATGCCAATGGGTCCAGGGAGGAATGCAGCAGGGTCCAAATAATAGTCCAGTTGTATGTACAGGAATGAAGAGAAGGTCTCAACGCATTTCACTGGGCAAAATAAACCACCCAGCTTCTTCAGGAGTATGAGAGCATGTCCATTAATGGCCACCTTTATACTCATAGGTGATTAGCCAAATGGTAACACTTGAGATCAATTAATCACATGTTAAAAGAAAAACAACGTCCATCAACACATACAAAGAACTAATACAATCATACATAGATTACAATGAAGGCAATCTTACCTGACATCAAATGAAGCCATATACACATTAATACCCTCAAAATGAATAACAGAAAATTTGTCTATCCGATCATGTGACCGGATGACCTCACTCGGTCACATGACTCCGCCGTCATATACAGCTCCATCATGGGCCGCCGGAGACAAGTTTCACGAAGCGACATGAAGATGATGACGAGGACAGTGGTCATCTCCATGGGAGGAGCCCCAAATTACGGCAGCAGATGCAGTCACGTGATAATTAGATCACATGGCTACGCAGGAGTAATGACGAGGACAGTGGTCATCTCAGTGGGAGGAGCCCCAAGCGGGAGCTTGTACTTGTAAGCCACCGAAAATTACTGGGGCAACAAAACACATTGTCACGTGACATGCCATGCTCACATGACAATGACAGCTGAATAGATAAACAAACACAAGGATCTTACCTACAAGGCTAAACAAACTACATGTCTAGTGGTAAAGGTTTGTATAACGCTTCAATTAGTAGTATAATAAATCTATACAGCAGAAAATATACATATTACAAAACTACTACACAGATCTCTACAATAATAGGGACTATAGAATATGACCTAATATTGAAGTTCTAATGGATGAAAAATGACAAATGGATATATATACACCTCTCCTGATGTTAAAAACTGTCCAGCTGAATGGACACAATCAGATTCTTTAATGTTAATACATTTATATAAATAATCATCAAAAATTATGGTTTAAAAATATTCATAAGTATACGGCAATAAAGTTATGTTAACAAGTAATAAAAATAATAATAAGAGTCAAAATAAAAACATAAAAAATAAATAAAGTAAACAGATAAAAAATAATAGATAATAAAAATAATAAAAAAATATAATGATAAAAAACAAAAATAATAATAATGATCGGTTCATACAAATAGTTATATAGTGCTGTATTCAGCTTATAACAGAATTAAGTTCCATTGACTCATTCAATCCGTCAGGATATAGAGAGTTACATTTCAACATCCAGTATACCTCTCTACTGCATAGTTTGTTGAACCTGTTCCCTCCCCTAGTTGTTGGTGGGATCATCTCGAGACACACAATCGTCAGACCCCTAGGGTCACCATTATGTTTATTCTTAAAGTGACGTGGAACACTATGTAAGAGGTTTCCATTAAGAATGTTACGACGATGTTCCATGAACTTTGTTCTAAGGGGTCTAATAGTACAACCCACTTTATGGAGGCCACATTGACAAGTTAAGAGATAAACAATTAATTTAGAGTCACAGTTCATAAATCTATCTGGAAGGTATTTATCCTTAGAATTTGGTAAATAAGCCTCAATAGTACGTCTATCGGTATGTAGACAAACTGTATACCTGGATTTCCCGCATCTAAAAAACCCATTCGGTTTTGTGGATAAACAGCTAGCTTTAGATACGGTCTGGTCAATCTTTGTCCCTTTCAGATGGCTAGGTGCTACAATGGTTTTAAGAGACTAATTTTTACGATATGTTATATTAGGCACTGAGGGTAAGATATCCCTCAGGATGTGGTCTTGTTTTAATACTCTAAAATTACGCACTATAATGTTTCTAATTTCACGGGAACTGTTGTTTTACTTACATACAAAGGACAAATCTCTATCATCTTTGTCCTTCATATGTAGTTTATCTAAAGAATGTCTGTTGGAAAGTAGTTCTTTCCTATCCATTGTGACAACCTCAGAATAGGCCGAATCCAGTAAAGAGTCTGGGTATCCCTGCTGTCTAAATCATTCGATCATCTCACAGGCTTGTTTGGAAAAGGTGGTAATATCAGTGCAATTGCGCCTCAGGCGCATAAGTTGTCCCTTAGGTATGTTGCGCTTCCATGGTGCAAAATGTGCACTCTTAAAGTGAACGTAAGCATTAGTATTTACTGGTTTCATACAGTTGGAAGTCACAATCCTGTTGTCTATAGTTTCGAGTGTCATATCCAAAAAAATCAATCCTACTAGTGTGAAAAGTGGAGGTGAAATGAAGATTATAAGAATTGTGATTAAGATAAGAAACAAAAGACTGTGCAGAAGTGAAGTCCCCATCCCAAATGAAAAATAAATCATCAATGTAACCGCCATAGAAAACCAGGTTTGCGGCTCAACTGTTCCCCCAAATATGGTGCTCCTCAAAGTCCCCCATGTAGAGGTTAGCATAGCTGGGCGCAAACCTGGTTTCCCATCACCTGCAAGTAAAAGGTGTCAAGAAATAAAAAATAATTGTTTGAAAGAATTAAATAAATACAATCCAAAATGAAATGTTGGTGGATATCACTCAAATCACCATCGCCTGCCAAACGCTTAGAAATAATTTCATGGCCTTTGCTATGTGGAATATGCAAGTATAGAGCATCCAAAGTGAGATATGCAAAAGATTATTTGTCCCCTCACTATATTCCAACAGTGAGGGGACAATTCACTACAATATGCATTGATTTTAGAGTGAGTGTGGACAGTCCATGAAGACATAATTAGAATTAAACAGCTATAATATGCATGATACAAAGTGCAGTGCATGTCATAATTATGACATATACAGGGCCAGCAATCACAGTAAGCCATTAGATGCGGCCGTAGGGCCATCCTTCCTGAGTTGAATGGTTTTATTTCAGATGTGTTGGAGCAAGTCCAGGAGTCTGGGGGAGCAGCAGTAGAAACTAGCACCAGCCCAGGACATATTTGTACACATTGGTCTCTGTATGCACTGGATAGTGTATGTTATACAGTATTAATAATGAACACTATAGATAGTCTATAGCAGTGCACTCCTAACAATGCATGTTTTCCAGAACTTTTAGGGCCGTATTAAATTAGACGTGAAAAGCCGAGATCCGCGGAAAAGTATCGCCTATCTTGGGTTTTCGCATGGAGGAAATCTCTGTATTCAATTCCAGTCGCTTTTCGCGTACATGGAAAGTATATGCAATGTAATAGGCGAAAATGATTCACCTCTGAATAGCAGGTGAAAAGTGCAAAATTTTTATTTTGTGGTGCAAAAGTGGGGAAACCACTCAGAACCCTTGGGACAGCCCCCCAAAAGGACAACTGTGTCAAAAAAAACTTAACACCCCAAAAAAGTACTTTCACATTGGGGGCGAAAAAGTAAAATGTGGGGGAACAAGCAAAAAAATAGCAAAATAGACTTTTTGGGGGTCTGCAAGGATGGGTCAGGTGTTTTTTTGAATGCAGGTACTTGCAACAGGTGCGTTTTTCAAGTTTTTTTAAATTCACTTTAGAGACTTTAAAATATGCTAGCACCCACTTTCAAGTACCCCAAATTTGACATGACTACTTATTTTCACCCAAAAATACTGCTTAATGCCATTTTTCACCACTTTTATAAGGACGCTAATAGCAAGCAATTGTCAAAACTTAAGTACCCAAAATAGCTTTATTAGGGCTATTAGTATTCATCTATATTAATCCCCAATGTTAGTGCATCTTTCTGGGGGGTCCAGGCTGATTTCCCCACTTCTGACAGCACATTCCGCCTGTTTTACATTCTCGGGGTCCCGTTTTTGCATGGTTTGGAATTGAATACGGCGAATAGCGGGGGCGCACACGATACGTTTCCGCGTCCAAAACACGCGATGTCGGCGGAAAGTCCGGCATGCAAAACTTTATTGCGGGTGGGAGACTAATTGAATATGGGCCTTAGTTAATGCACAGGTATATTCATTACTTACTGACATATTTTAAAAGATCCACAGAAAGCACTAATTATTTAATTTGTGATACTGAGATCTTTAAAACATGCAGCTCTATTATAATTGTATTATATACTATTGCTATTGAGTTCCTGGGCTGGGGAGGGGGCTTTCCAGGCAACCGCCTCTCCCCCTGCGCTTGTCCTTCCTTTACCACAGCCCGCAGAAGAAGGGAAATTACATCTCCTATCAGAGTCCGGACTACCACTACTTAATTAAAAACTACTCTATCAGGGCACTGGGATCCTCTTTGACGTCCTCATCTACACATATGACCCCAATATAAGTCAATTTCAATGTCCCACCAATCTGGCATGCACCAAATTTAATAGACTTCCGGAATCTAGCAAGACCTCTGCTTCACAGCCTTCCATTTTATTTTGCACATCAACTGTTCAGACTCTGGAATGGACTTCGCTGACAGGACTGGCACATGAAGATTCTCGCCTTGCTGCACTATGGGTCTAATTCAGAGATGTGTGTTAACCCGATGGTTAGCGCACATCCCCGATTGTGCCATTCTGCGCCGGTGCAAGACCTGTACTTTGCATGTGATCGCACGCAGAGCGGCAGCAGACTGTCAGTGATTGACAGTCTGCTGCCATTTCTGGACAAGGAGGGGCGGTGACGGCCTTTGTTTTCCCAAACGGAGGCTTGTCACCACCGTTGGGGTGGAGGGAAGTGACCTGATCTCAGTTGGGTCATGGGTCACTCAGCCGGCAGAAGATCATGCAGATGTTCTGATGTTGCTCCCATGGACGCAGCTCGGAACAGTAATGCATGCAGGGGGCGTGATGCTTCTTGCTGCATTACCATAGGGCTATCGCAGCTGCGATATCAATAGCTTCGGACCTTGAATCACCCCCTATATTCCAACAGTGAGGGGACAATTCACTACAATATTGCCCAGACCCCAGCATCTCCAACAATCTATAGAACCCTGGTCCTTGGACCTCCTCTGTGATGCAGCCTTTGTGCCCCTGCAAAAATATGGGTCAGGCTTTCCAGATCATTTATTTTGGGTAACCAGTGGTTAAGGGGACTTGAGTAACTTTTTTGTAGTCTGAAATTTTTCTACCGAGTTAACAGCAGAAGATCCAGTTGTCCCACCCTAAGTTTTATATTTACGGTTCTTTCTCGACAATATGAGTAGATGAAGATACCGCTGGTTGCAGATATTTTCTTAACTGAAACATTTGTGACCCTGCTGGCTGATCAAACAAAGAAATCTAGTCATTTACTCTTGGTGTCCAAACAGCACTGCTTACTTCTAGTCAGGGTAATATTTAATTTTGGGAGACTTAAAGCATCTGGTGTACCCAAATCGGCAGTCTTTTTGAGGTTCACTCGTCAAAAAGGGCGCTAGTATTTTGCTCACTGTCCCTCTCTCTCAACTTGCGCTCAAACACTGTGAAGTAGGTTTCCAGATAATCTGTGCGTGTCATTCCCTGCACCATCTTCATGATCAGATAGGGCTTCAGCTGTTTTTACCCAAGACATATAACACCAGCAAGTATTTACATGAAGTATTTCTGTAAATATGAAGTATTTACACAAACAGCAGAGCTTTGGACAAAAAAATTTAACTTTACAGTTCTTTTGCATACAGGCAGGGTACTCTTTGTTCCACTTTACCTTGAGATAAGAGGTGTGGAACTACAAATACCAGTCAGAATGGAAATTATTGTTTTCTTTTAGTTCTGGACCACACCCCCTTCTGTGTCTCTATTTTCCAACTTGGTCAGAACCAACATGTCACTTCAGATGCTGGCAGTGACTATAACCACCCTTCTTCTGCACAATAAGGATAAAAAAATATCACCAACACTGTGCTGCTTTGCTGTCTCAAATCATCAAAAATTTGGACCTTGCAGTTGAACAATTTTTCCTTCCTGACCAATTTTGCAAAAAAATTTAATAAAATAGCTCTTTCTGCTAATATGCACTCAGATAACGGCTGTAATCCTATATGCATCTTTTCCCATCAAATTGGGGGTTTCACTTAGGTCTTAATGGTAAGAAAGGGCCTTAGTATATATGGATATTTCTAACATTTTAAAATTGATCAAAATACAGATGTGCCTCCACTCATCTTTGCCTCAGTCACGACAAATAGCCCCTCTCAGTGCGCCTGGAGACTCTGATAGCGTCAGGTATCTTTTTTGTTGTTGCAGAAAATGCATCTAAGTCGCAATGTGATTTGACTAGAACGCACCAGAGACTGTTAAGTTGATCTGCAACACTGTTATATCTGTGTGTCTCTCAATCAGCATGCTAAGTGCTTAGATGCAGCGGCCACAGCTTTTTTCCATGCAAAGTTCCGTTTACAATCTCAGTCGCACACACATATCAAATGAATCAGTACAGTCTCCTTATGCGTCCTATTTGCATCGTGACTTAAGACGCATTTTCGGCAAAAAGAAATGGCAGATGCTAACAGATTTGCAAGGGAACAGACGGCTTACTCACAACAGGCATATCGCGCTGCATGGCGTATTGAGGCTAGATTATCAAAGACAGATCTGTATAAGTGAGGATTGGAATTGAGAAAAAGAGAAATTTAAAACCAGGTGCCAACCATGGATTGGAAAAGAAGAGGAACAGCCCGGGGTAAAGGCAGGATTGAAAAAAATGGGAGTTGTAAATAAAGTTGGGGCAAAATCACAGGTCTTACTGGTAGACCCCCAGACAGACTGGTGGTAGTCATAGAAGGGAGTTTGATAGTGTCTTTTTCTATAGAGACCACACTTTGGATGGAGGGATGACATTTCATTGAACAAACTGATAGAGTTGCACTACCTCATAAATCATCTACAAACTTGGAATGTCCAACCAGCCACCTGAGAAGGTCTTTGCAAAGTTTTTAGTCGGAGTCTGACATTTTGTGATTGAAACAAGACTGGAAGTCAAATTTTCAATGAATTTAAGTTTGGAAGGGAACAAATATAGGAAGGGCTTAAAAGGTATAGGATTCTGGGAAGGGTATTCATGTTAATAGCATTTATGTGCCCAAAAATTTTATGTGAGTTCCAGAGACTGTTTGATGTTGGATAATAGTCTAAAGGTGCCCATCCACTAGGCGATTTAATTGAACGATTAAACGATAACGATATATTGCCTTGAGGAAGAGAACTGGGACTCTGGAAACATGTTGGCCTGTGGCACAGACTGAAGGTTGTTGGTGTGGACGTTCCTGGCACTATCCCCTGGCAGAAAGGAATCTAAGGTGAAGCATCCGGAGGCTTCCATGCTGTGGTTTTTTACAGGCTTTTATGCAAGGGGATGTCTGGTAATTACACATCTTGTAACCATAATTTTTTGATGTCCATGGAGTTCATCATTTATGTATATTAGAACGACATTTTTAGGAATTTTATCCCATTTCATTGATTGTGTGTAATAAACTGTTTGTTATTATTGGATTACACTATGGTTCCTTTTCCATTTATTGTGTTTTTTATGATACTGGACACATAAGGAGAGAGAGAACATACAGATACGGGAATCTTCCAGATTGCATATATAAGGAAAGTACTTGTTTTTTATGATATGTGAATCTTCTTTTTTTAAAGTTGACACTAGCGCACCCTAGTCCCAAGCAGAGTCCTAGTCTCTTCATATTAATATTGTTCCAGTTGTTCTAGGATATAACTTTTTGAGGATAGGGGTGCTGCTTGTGGTATTATTATTGGCGCCCAGATAAATACTGCACTTGTATATCATCATCGTTCGATAATCGTTTGCAGATTGTTTCAAAAATTTCTAAAATGACCAGCGATGCGCGCTTCTGCTGGTCATTTAGACATCAGTCATCAGGCAAACATGCTGGACAACCTGACGATAACGTCAGGTTCAGCATGTTTGCAGATGACTGATGTGCCTACACTGAATGACTGCTCGTTCAGTGTAGGCACATCATAGATTGACAAATGACTGCACGATTACAATGTCGTAAAGGTGCAGTCGTTTTGAGGTCTGCTAGTGGATGGGCACCTTAACACTGAATTATCTATAAGAAATATGCAAGAGAACATATAGCAAGAGATAAATATTTATAAGAAACCTAAGAGAGATTGTGTCTGAAACATGAAAGATTAGGAAATCCAGATAAACATCTTCTCAATGTCAAGTGCTAGTGAAAGAGAAGGGATTTACATTGTTTGTCGAATAGATTAACACAACTGTTGGCCTAATATTATTCAGGGCTTTTCAGGCTGGGACAAAACGGACTTGGATGGAGTGTATTAAGGAAGTGAGAAGTGCATTTAACTGGTTGGCCAGAATATTCACAAAATTGTTTAGAGCTACATTCAATAGGTGTACACATGTCTAAAGGGTGCAATAAGCAAGCAATCACTAAGTCAAAGGAAACTCTCTCAAGAATGTCATTGAACAAACATGCGAGTCTAGGTGTCAGGGCGCTAACAAATATCTTGTAATAGTGAGTGTTAAGCCTATCTGAGCCAGGAGCAGAGGTTATTTTCAGCAATAGCTTGCCGTGTCTTCCATTGACAAAGTTGAAGTTAAATAAATCCTATTCGCTATGGACAATCTTGCTAATGTTTTGGTATTTAAGTAACCATCAATTAATTCTGTTTGGAACGAATAGTGAGTTTGAGAGAGGGGCAAGTTGTATAAAGAGTCATAATAATTAAAAAATTCAGGAAGGAATCGTAGATTGGCAAGTACAGTAGTACATTCTTATCTAATTTTCCCAGTCAAGCCGCAAGCTCTGTTTTGTAGCATTATATTGATCAATATTCTCTCTGCATTATCAGCTTTATCATAGAATCATTGCAGCAATTTATTTGAGTTGGAAGTTACACTTCTGGAGGAAAGAAAGGGGGTGGGGGTCCTGTCTTTCTGAATTCCAGCCCTGTGCTGACCAGTTTATGGCTGGTTAACATTATGACAGGGAAGCACCAAGCTGTGTGTTTCCCTGCTATAGTGTTATCCTCCAGCTGGTTCAGCCTGGTGCTGGTTACTGATGATCCTAATACAATTATTGATCATTTGATTGAGTATAAATTGTCCTCTTTTACTACTGCGCAGCGTGGATCATTACATTATTTGTAAACACATTTAGCATGATCTCTTAGATAGTCTGCCGGTTCCAAACGGTATATATCCTTTTGTTTAAAAGTGAAAAATGTAGTGTTGCCATTATTTATGCATCTAAAAATTTATTTTTCTCCCAGCTTTATGCACGGGTAGAGGGTTATCCTCATGGGGAATTTTAATGCACCAGTTTCTTCCACCTTGGATAGGTCTGGTCAGTCGGGTAAGTGGTGAGACAGTGCAACATACGCACTGACGCTACTTGTTGATGCCTTGCAATTCCTTGACCCATGGAGGTGCCAACAACCTACTTCCAATAATTTCAAAGCACAATTGGAATGGATTATTTAGATGATGATATATCTGAAGATATCAAATTACTTTGGGTGGCTTCCACTCCAGTCCTTTGTGGCAATATTATTGTACATGTAGTATATGTTACAAAGGTTTCAGTCCCTTATTGCAGATTTAATGGCAACCGACTCTGAAATGTTGTTGAATGACACCACCTATGCCAGACAGACTTATAGACTATATAAATTCAACATGTGATTAGACTGAAGCATTGTGTAATTGCTTCTGTAATGTTCATTTCTCTTGTATTTCTGACAAGTTCTCAAAAAAAATATTTTTAAATATAATAAAAGTTCTGATGCCAAGTCTATCTGACAATGATACAGTGAAATTCAAATCTAATACAAGAAGCAAAGAATGCTTCTACTTCTTTTGCTTCTACTTTTCCCCTATTCTTTCATTTTTATTTTCCCAATTGATTCTCTTCTGATGAACATTCCCCCATCACCTTACTGCTAGCCGAAGCACGGTATCATTTAACTACACCTCTTAGAAATGGCAATGCTCTTTTTAAATCCATGTAGAGACTGATTGTCCACATCTTTCAACCTTATCTGATACTCAATTTGGGACTTTAGTAATTCAGAACTTGATATTTCCATCCATCCTGTGAATGTACTCTTGACTTTTAAAAATTATAAATTTGTTACAATATCACGATTTTAAGTGTGTCTTTTTATCATTAATACTGTGGGGATTCTTACATTACCACCCAGCGGCTTCTCCATTCCCCCTGGCTCTCCCCACTCCCGGGCTGAGCTTACCACCTTCAGGGAGGGGAGACGTTTTCCATTAACTAAAGCCGCTTGTTTCCTAGGACTTAATGAAAGTCTGCAGGTAAATTCCTTCATTGGAAACTCACTGTTTCAAATTGTAGGTACATCATTTATTCAGTACCTTATTGACTCTGTTGGAGAGTTCAAATAACTATGGCCCTCATTCAGAGCCGTACGCTCTGAGCAGAGCGCACGCTCTGAATGAGGGCCGGGCTCCATTTTCATGGAGCGTCCTCCTGGACGCTCGTATAGCTGTGGGTCACCACCCACAGGCTATACGTGCGTGCTTTGTGATGGCCGCGATGGTCGAGACCATCGCGACCATCGAAATTGCGAGCCGGAGCCTGCGGTTGAGGTTTTCAACCGCAAGCTCCGGAGTGATTTTGGCTCTATCAGAGCCAAAATCACTCCCACTGACATCACTAGTGATGTCAGTGGGCCGGCTTCTGACGGGAGGCGTTCCCGTGGGAACGCCCCCGTCAGGGAGGCACGCCCCCGGCACGCCCACCAAAGGGGGCGTGCTGTCAATCAACATTGACAGCACGCCCCCTTTGATCGGACACAACGAGCGAAGGACTTTCCTTCGCTCGTCGCGTCTGGCGCATGCGCACGACGGAGCTCCCTCCGTCGTACGCATGCTCAGTGCATAACATCGGCCCACTTGCGAGCGGACAGCCGCTCGCGAGTGGGTCTGAATCAGGCCCTATATTTGGAAACAATTCCTTTTTAACATTCCAGGGGTTTATATTCAGGTATAGATCTAATAGTGTTATTATTTTAACTAATTACAATGTTTATATTGGCAATGTTCACATATATATTTTTTATAAAGATTGGATACTTATCGTTAGTTGTCTAAATGTTGTATAATAAATACCTATTTTTTACATACTGATTTGAGTGTGATAAATTTGTACTCCCAATCCCACGGTTGCTTTTTATATATATATTCTCTGATATTTTTGTGAGGGTGACTATCTCATTCAACCGTTTTGGGATTGGGAGTTGTTTAAAAACTCTACAGCGCCTGGGTTATATCTTGGATTATTTGCCTCTTCCAACTTGTTCAGCTTCGAGTAGCTGTTCTTTATCGTCCCCCTGGCCCTAGCTTCAAATTCCATGATAAATTTGCTTCCTGGCTCCTAATCCTCAAATGGGCTCTCAAGACCCATTTCTTCCTCAAAGCTTTCCAGCGCTCATCCTAACTCACTGCTCCATGATCCTTCCTCACTATCTGCCCCATCTGTGTCACCCCTGTCTGTCTGCCGCCCCCCTTCAGAATGTTAGCTCTCACGAACAGGGCCCTCTTCCCTAACGTGTTTTTCCTTGCCTTACTTATATGTGTATTTTTAAAAAGCAAAATAAAGACTGAAATATTACGTTATAAAGTTACTAGACACACTTTTGTTACTCACTCATCAAATGTCACTTCCATTTATCAAATGACCAAGAGAATATTCCTTGCACTCTGTATGTACTCTGCTTAGCAAACCTACTTTATAGTCCAATAATGAACCATTTGTTTAAATAATTTTGTTTAGCAATACCTACACATATTTTACAGATCACTGAGAATTCACCACATATATTTTTTTTAGATCATGACATTTTAAGGGTGTAATAATAAGACAGACATTGGTCATAGCACTACTGTTGAGACCTACACAATCCTACTCTGCATACTGCACTTGTAACAATGAAAAAATAAACGTTTGGGGGTATTAAAGAAAAACAGACTCTCCTTTTCCCTACTACTAACACTACAGTACATGGTCTTTACAGACCGCTGTAAGCATAGAGAATTCATGTTTACTTCTTACACATTACCACGTACATGTGAGATACACTCCTTGGCAACACTGTGCCACTCGGGGGAGAACAAAAGAAAAGCAACACACAGATGTCTAATCAGCTGCAGAGTACATGGATGCCACGACTTCACTTTACTTCCTTCTTCACATATCTTGTGTACAGACATGGCACTAATCGTTGCATTTCTGCGGAGTAATACCAAGCATTCTTTAACAGCCTTTGCTTCTGCCTAGAGGATGCAACATGAGAAATTACAAATTAGACTGAATAATATGTTCGAATGAAAGATGCTTTAGTGATAGCGGGACCTCAAGCATGCAGACATTTCCAGAATAAAGTTTTGTAACTAGCTCACTCTAAATAAGGGATTAGTGACAGCTGAAATCCATGTTACAAAGTCAGCAGACCATTTCAGAAGGCGAGGAGGCAGCTCTTAGGCGTTGGTGCACTCAGCTTGACATTAAACTCTGGAAAGGCAAAAACAAAATGCCCGGAATAACTTTGCTCTCTACAATTAAGCTGTCAGGGCATGTATCCAGAAACTGACTTTTTTTAACAGTGGAAAAAATTGTGAAAGGCCCATTATTATGGACTGCAAGATTGTCACTTGTGGAAAATGAAAATATTAGGATAATATGACTGTCTTTCTATACTGACACCGCTACTTTACACATTTTGTGCTGAGCACAAAGAAGAATCCCCTTCATTGCTTATTCAGCAGAACTTGTACGAGATTTGTTATGACAGATAAAAACAGATCACTAGAATGAAAACGCCATAATCAGATTTTATTAACTGTTAATCTTCAAATAATAATGTATTTATTTATATGACATTACAAAATATGTGTGTGTGTATATGTATAAACGGGATGTAGTCACCATCCTGGTGGTTGGGGTGCCGGTGCTCAGAATACCGGCGCTGGAATCCCAACAGCAGTCTGGGAATTGCGACCGCTGGCATGTATTAGGGTTGGGGAGGGGGGGGGGTTAGTTTAGAGGCTAGGCTGTGTGTGGGGGGGTTTAGGCTGCGGAAGGGGAGGGTTAGGCTGTGGGGAGGGTTAGGGTTAGGCTATGGGGAGCGGTTGTTTAGGGTTAGGCTGCGGGAAAGGTGGGTTAGGGGGACGGTAAGGGTTAGTATACTTACATACTTGTGTCGGATGCCGCTGTTTGTATTCTCACCACCATCATCCTGACTACAGGGATCCCGTACCAAACCCGTATAAACAAACGCAAAAATAAAAAATACAGACTGTGATAGAAATGATCCTACTGCTCATTAGTCTAGACTCTAGCTTGTAAACTAAACCCTTCTGCATAACCTCACTTCCCACAATTTTATTATCTATTGACGGCACAACCATCTCACACTCACTTACAAAGCCCTCACCCAATCCTCTCCCATTTATCTGACCTCATCTCCCTTCACACTCCTGCTCGTCCACTTCGCTCCACAAATGCATGCCGCCGCTCCTGCCAACTGATTACTGCCTCACACTCCAGTCTCCAAGATTTTGCCTGTGCTGCTCCTTACCTCTTGAATTCTCTCCCTCGATCAAACTCCCCACCTCTCTACTAATCTTTAAACAAGCTCTCAAGACCCATTTCTTCATCAAAACCTTCCAGCTCTCATCCTAACCCAATCCTCCATGCTCCTTTCTCACTGTCTACCCCATCTGTGCCACCCATGTCTGTCATACACAAAAATATATACCGATCAGTCATCACATTAAAACTACTGATAGCTTGTTACAATGACACCTGTGAGCTTCAGTTCTGGAAGTTGATGTGTTGGAAGCAGTACATATGGGCAAGCGTAAGGATCTGAATGACTTTGACAAGGGTCAAACTGTGATGGCTAGACAACTTGGTCAATGCATCTCCAAAATGGCAGGTCTTGTTGGTGTTACCAGAATGCAGTGGTCAATACCTAAACTGGCGACAGGGTCATGGGCACCCAAGACTCACTGATGAGTGTGGAGAGCAATGGCTATGCTATCTGGTCATATCCTACAGAAGTTCTACTGTAGCACAAATTGTTGAAAAAGTTAATGCTGGCTATGATAGAAAGGTGTCAGATCACATAGTGCAACGCAGCTTGCTGCATATGGGATTTCTGATCAACTAAATCTTATTAGGTTCACATATAAAAAGAAAAAAAACACCCAAGAGAGAGCTTTGGCATTTAACGCCCTGTCTAACATACAATAACAGAAAAAAATTGAGGTTAAAGGTGCACACCTTCATGGCAATGGTGATCCATGACGGTAGTGGCCTCTTTCAGCAGCCCTGTCACACTGCAAAACTTGTTCAGGAATAGTTTGAGGAACATGACAGAGAGACTTGGCCTCCAAATTCCCCAGATCCAATCAAGCATCTGTGGGATGTGCTGCAAAAACAAGTCCTAGCCATGGAGGCCCCACCTCGCAACTTACAGGACTTAAAGGACCTGATGCTAACGTCTTGGCGCCAGATACCACAGGATACCTTGAGAGTTCTTGTGGAGTCCGTGCCTTGATGGGTCAGAGCTGTTTTGGCAGCACAACGGTGACCTACACAATATTAGGTAGGTGGTTTTAATGTTATGGCTGATCAGTGTATTTATATTCACTTGCACTGTATAAAAACTGATGTTCAAAAACATATATAATTCAGTTACACATTAAACATTACGCCTATTAATCAATACAATGCAAACATCACATACATACACACACAAAATATACGAGGGTTGTTCAAAAATTAATGCCTAAATGCTCATAACTGAAATAATAGGCAACATTTATTTGAAACTTTGTCAGTTTGTACTTTAATATGTCTGCTAACTTTATATGTAGTTTTGTTTAGGTAGTCCAAGAAATACCATGGAATCCAAGATGAAACAAAGAGCCCTCATTGAATTTCTGGAAAAAGAAGGCTGCAATGCTACAGAAATCCACAGAAGACTGAAAAAAGTGTATGGTAAGCGTACAATTAACTATAGCAATGTCAGAAGGTGGATGAAGTATTTTAAATCGGGAGAATCGTCCGTGTGTGATAAACTTTGTGGTGCAGACCATCAACTGCAGTGATAGCAGAGAACAGACACAAAGTCGATGCCATGATTCAGAAAGACCATTGTGTGACCATCAGAGATATCAGTGATGAACTGGAATCTAGCCATGGCACTGTAGAAACACTAATCAATGATTTGTAATATCGTAAAGTGTGTGCTAAATGGGTTCCAAAGCAATTAACCAGGGATCATAAGGCCCAGAGGATGGAAGTGTGCAATGACCTTTTGAAGCCAATCCTGAGATGTTTTTGGAAAATGTAATTACAGGAGATGAGACCTGGGTATTCCTTTATGACCCAGAAACAAAGGCCCAATCAAAGCAATGGAAACACCCAAGTTCACCTAGGCCAAAAAAGTTTAAATCACAGCGATACGTAAAGAAAGTCATGGCCACATTCTTCTGGGATTGCTGAGGTGTTATTCTCATCGATTACTTGGAACAAAACCAATCAATCAATAGTGATCGATACTATTGAAGCTGAAAGAAGCCATCCGCAAAAAAAGGTCAACAATTCAACTGTCAAATGTCATCTTACTCCACGACAATGTCAGGCCTCACACTTCGATGGCAACATCTGCGGCCATTACCAAAATGGAGTGGGCAATAATGCCACATCTGCCATACAGTCCTGATTTGGCCCCTTCTGACTTTCATCTGTTTGGCCCTCTCAAATACTGTCTCCGTGGTCAACATTTTGAAGACATAAAGGTTGTTAAAAATGCCATATGTTCCTGGGTCAAACACCAACCACTGGAATTTTTCCAAAGTGGATTCACAGCTTGGGTTGAGAGGTGGAGAAAATGTTTGAGGGCAGATGGTGAATTTTTTGAGTAGAGTCATTCTGTTACTAAGACTTCAAAGCATTTTACTGCAAATTTTCAAATCTGTATCTATAATAAAATTTGAGTTGTGAGCATTTAGGCATTACTTTTTGAACAACCCTCGTATATTTATACACACACTCAGTATGCAAAATTCTCCTGCAGAGCAAGGTTTCGTTAAACATAGAACTGCTCACTTGAAAAATATTCCATTTAAAACTAACGAAAATAAAAAATACTGTAAACATATTTCACCCGTCTCTGAAAAACACATCAGTGTTGTGTTTTCCCTGTACAAATGTAACTTTTATTTAATTTACCCTCTTGTTTAGTAATGCAAATACATTGGTTTCCAAAATACTTATTAAATTAAGAGATATCTTCGTGGGTGGTCTGTAGAATTAACACATTCAAACAAGGTTAGTGATAGAATAGGCCAACATCCAGTCGATGACTCTAATATACACATTTACAACTCAAACAGAATTAATATTTTAGACTTACTTTAACTTGGCCCAAATCCCTATATTTGAACACATCCAATACACATAATTATTTCTTTCACTCTCTTTCCAGCAGTGTCTTCTTTCAAGACTAAAATGGATCTTGACTTAACTAATGCGGGCGGCGTGCATCTCACCTTTCTTGCCCAATAAGACAACTGACTGCAATGATTAAAAAGGACCCTTTTTAAATTAACACTGCCTCATTCAATTTTCATCCGTCTCACCATACTTTGTTGGCAGCTTTACTCTAGTGCTGGCGGTATTCTACAGCATATATGATATGATGAAAACAGATTTATTACGCATTCAAGCAGTTTAACCCCTTGCCTGGCATGGTAGCATCTTTCCGACCACACCAGGCTGTGCGTTATCTGATCTGGTCGCAATAAGGCGACCAGTCAAATAAACAGTGTGGGCGGCTGCAGGAAGAGAATCTTCCTGCAGCTGCTGCTCTCAAAGGGACCTTCCGGTCTCTCTGCTTGCCTGCGCCCTCCCCCAGTGTCTGCTGTGCTGCCGATCACTGCTGATCGGTTAGTACAGCAGGACCCCTCACCCAGCGGCTGCAAGGATTAGCAGCTGCTGCGAAAAAGTAAGTTTACCCCTCCCCATACCCCCTAAAGTGTACCTGGTTCTGTGAAGCTGCTGTAAAAATGAAAGACGCTATAGTTGCAATGTTTCTGATGTTTGAAAATACTAATTTTTTTCCACAAATATTAAAAAAACATTTTTATTTTTTTTTATGATATCATTTTAGATAAGTTGAAATAGATGTTCTTCACTCATAAATAGATAATTCACTCGTAATAAAACCTAACAATTTCTGAGTGGTTTTTAGAAAAAAAAAATGTCAGTTAAGTGGTAAAAAGGAAAGATCCAATTGGCTGCTGTTGTATTTAGTAGCTCTGTTACTCATCGTATTTCTTTAAGCAGCTAGAGTTCTTTATCATTCTAAAGATTACCTACTGTACAGCTCAAGACTGGAGTATGATAAAAGTATACCTAATTAATTATACATTTAATATATTTACATGCTTATGCTATATATCAATAATGGAAATGTATATTTGGATATTTTTATAACAATAGGTGCATAATATCAATTTCTGGCTATTTTATACTGTATTATTCTATCTAATTTTCTACTTTAAACAAGGGAATATTTGCAAGGGAGTAAAAACAAAGAAGAAAAACCTCTTTTTGGGGGCACTCTTTGTTATGATTGTAATATTAAAATGTAACTATTACTAGATAGGTGTCAAAATATACATTTGCAGAGCATAAACTTTGCTCAAGGGGAGGAGAAAAAAAAAGATTACCTTGGGTCTCCTCCTAAAATAAGTATTACATTATTAGCAGTTTTTGAATAAAACGGTCAAATTTGTCAGACACAAATGTCTTTAGTTGACTTCTGTATATCATGGTAATACCAACATTGGTAAGAATATACAGTATTATCACCTTGATACTTGACATAAATATAATTGTCATAAAAGTAGATCAAATGTGTCTGGCACTGAGAACACAAACATACAGATAAACAGTGTAAATGATTGGTCAAACAAAAATATAGTATATTCGGCAAGTGATCATAAATTTCAAAGTTACATTTGTGAATAAGGTCACTTTAAAGGTGCTTAAGGGTATCAACAGAAGACCATATGCAGATAGACCACCCTACACAGGATAAACCAGTCTCCTGATTCCAAAGATACCCTTGAATTTTATATTAATCATGTTTTTAGCTTGCGTTCATAATATATGAAGAGATGAGTGTTTGTATGTATGGGTGTAAATATTAGAGATGAGCGGTTCAGGTTCGACTTGGTTTGTTCAGATTTGAAAACGTGATCTTTCTGCAGCCACAGCAGACTATTATGCCTGTGGGTGGGAGCGATCACAGTGATCGCATCCCCTCCCTGGATTTGCGCCTGGCTGAGGGTCTCACGGCGCCCCCCTCCACCGAGCGCAATAATTTAGAAAAATAATTTTTGTTTATTTTATACTAAGGGGGCGTGGCCACTCCCCACCATTAGTCCACGCCCTCTTCCCCCCGCGTGGCTCTCAGAGCCCCTGTGTGTATAAGTATATCTCTCTCTATATTTATCTAATAATCCTGATACAGGAGGCCAAACAAAATCAAATAAAAAGTGAACACAAAACAGAATGCTTCTAGACAGGGCAGAGAAGCCTGTTAAAGTTCCAAACAAAAAGGGAAACAATTTTCTAATAGCACTTTAGCCTAATTTTATTCTGTAATTGCATTTTAGACATGGCGTTAAGTGTAAAAGCTCTTATTTTTTTTTTTTTTATATGTGAACCTAATAAGATTTATTTGGTCAGAGATTGTCTTTAAATATAACCGTGATCAATATCTTTGGTCCTTGCTTGAAATGCAGTTCTAAAAAAAAATAAAAAATTACAGCACTGTAAAAAAAAAATAAAAAAATATTATATTGTAAAAATGACCTTCGCGCTGTTGAAATTCTGGATATTTTATAAGCTATTTTATCATTGAAAAGCTAATAAAAATTACAGAATTCTCATAATGTTCAGTGCCAAACTTACTCATGCTGCTTTAATGCACAACCTACCATTGTTCTACTTCTGCTTTGGTTCTCATTGCATGGATTGTAGTAAAATGCCAAAAGCCACAGCAGGTCGTCTGAAATTTCAGATTCTGACGTCAGCAGCAGCTCTGCTGCAATGTCCACCCATTCTCCTAAGTGGATTAGCAAAAACCAAGATTCAAATACACTCTCGTGAGATCTGTAAAATAATGAAATGAATCACTTCCAATTTAAAAAGAAAACAAACATAGAAATAATTAAAAATAATTATAGTTTTCCTCAGATTTTCCATTTATCTTATTCACAATATGTGTAGAATAATAGAAAGCAATATGTTTTGAATTACCAAAGCACCCATAACAGTTCTGAACTGTTACTGGCCCCAAGACCAAGATGGAAACATCTCTCTATGGGTCCCCTCAGCTGTTGTGCATATTGATTTATTCAGACAGCAATCAAACTCAATAGTGTTTAATTCATAAACAAACAACAAAAATAAATAAATATATATATATATATATATATAGCAATCCAATAGCCGGCACTCCTATGCTGTAAAAAGGGGTATATTGCGTCCGGTGCCCTCCTTATATCACCCTGCGACGGGGGATACACATCAATCAAAAAGCAAGCAGGCGGCACTCACGGCGACTTACACAAACACCAACACTGTAATTTGAAGAGTGAACGTTTCAATGCTTACTGCATTTTCGTCAGGATACAAATAAGCAATAAAAAGTATCTCACCTAAATACATCAGATCACCAGTGAACGGACGCCTCAGATCCCGCCGAACGCGAGTCTCTGCTGACATCATTACGTGACAGCCCAAAATGTATTGATCTCTAATTTTGTTCAGAGGGGTTATAATTATGAAGATCTAGTCAAACAGAAGCAAAAGGTGTTACAAATTCCTAGAACAACTTGGTTATCTGCTCAAACCAAGGATAAAAAACAGGGACGTATTCCTTGGGTCACTAAGTTTTCTACATGCAGTAACGTAATGACGTCAGCAGAGACTCGCGTTCAGCGGGATCTGAGGCGTCCGTTCACTGGTGATCTGATGTATTTAGGTGAGATACTTTTTATTGCTTATTTGTATCCTGACGAAAATGCAGTAAGCATTGAAACAGACTCTTCAAATTACGGTGTTGGTGTTTGTGTAAGTCGCCGTGAGTGCTGCCTGCTTGCTTTTGGCTATATATATATATATACACACACACAGTGCATCCTGAAAGTATTCACAGCGCTTAATTTTTTCCACATTTTGTTATGTTACAGCCTTATTCCAAAATGGAATAAATTAATTTTTGTCCTCAAAATTCTACGCACAAAACCCCTTAATGAAAACGTATAAAAAGTTTTTTTTGAGATTTTTGCAACTATCCTGGTCAGTGTGTCAGGAGCCGAAAGCCAAATCAGCAGCCGCTCTACAGTTAATGGCTTCTGATTGGCTTCTGACTCCTGACACACTGACCAGCCCATGTGGGAAGGAGCCAATCAGCAGCCGCTAACTGTAGAGCAGCTGCTGATTGGCTGACGGCTCCTGACATTTCTCACTGAACAGTCGGGAGCCGGTTAGCTGTGTATGTGGTCACACACATACACCGCTAATGGTAAGTATATGGATCGCGTACTCGGTTTGTTTGTTTTTGCAAAAACCACCCTGGATTCTACGGAGACCAACGCAAGGATTGAGGTGAGTATAGGATCTTTTTTTCAGGCACTCCAAACGGGATCTACGGGGACTTCAACATCTGACAGCAGGTAAGTATGTGAGTGAGGTATGTGTGTATTAAACTTTTACTGTATACGGTGTGTGTGTACTGTCTTTGTTCAATTATTTATTTTACAGTGGAGGTAGGGGTGCAAGCCGCCTGCTGGCACCTGTAGTTCCACTGTAAAATGCAATAGTTTTCTACTATTTTCCACTTTATTACCCCCGTATCCACAGCCCAGGGGTGCGGGGAAGAACCCCGGGCTTCAGTCCAAGCCTGGGGTTTTGGGAGAGGGGGGACCCCTTTTTAGGGGGTCCACACCTCCCCCGAAATCCCCGCCTTGGGGTGAGAATGCATTCGCCCTGGAGACCTGGTAATAGGGTCTCTGGCCTGTGGCATTACACCCCGGTCGGTTTGGGTCCGGTGTTGGTTTTAAACATAGGGGCACCCCTACGTATTTTTTTCCCCCTATATTTAAAACCAGGATTGGCCCTGCAGCCTGGTGCTGGTTCCTAAATTACGGTGGAACCCTACTTGTTTTGTTCCCCATAATTTTTGGAACCAGGACTGGTTGACAAGTTCGGGTCTGGTCATGCCTTGGGTGGGGACCCCACGTCATTTAAAAAAAAAATAAAAACACTTTATATTAGGTATTTAGGCAGAAACATAAACAAATCACACTGATCTGTGTAAGTTTCTGGCAAACTCGCAGCTCAGGAGGTGGTCTATCTGAAACTTCAATTTATCAGTGAGTTTGCTACAATCTCACTCGAGAATGTAATCTCGATTCTTAGTAAATTTGCGAGTTGCATTTTTTTCATGTAAGTGTTTCCTAGTTTGGCCGATGGGGAGTTTATTCGAGTTTGCAATCTCACATGAGTTTTAACAGTGAAAACAGAGAACTCAGGGCCTGATTCAGAGACGCTCGTAAGCGGCAGCTCGTTTGCTCCGAGCGATGTTCGCACATCTGCGCATGCGTATGGGTCGTAATGCGCATGCGCCAACCAGTCAGTGCGGTTGGAAATCGTGTGTTCGCAAAATAGCGAGTGCCTGCTAATTTGAGTGACAGGATGAGGCGATTGTGGGTGGTAACAGGGGAAGGTGCTTGAAAACGGGGAGTGGTGATCCGAACGCAGGCGTGCCAAACTGTCAAAACGGGCGTTTTAATTAACATAAATAACAAAGCAGCGTCATCTGCCACGTCACTTGGTTGTCTCTTAGCCTGAACTGTTCGCATGATTGCGGTAGAAAAATCCAACCACAAGCACTGCGAGCAGTTCAGACGCCTTTCGATGTACTCGATTAATCTAATAAATAGCGGAGACGACATATGAAGCGAATGGCAAAGGGGCGTCTTTACAAAATTAGCGCATGTTTCATTCGCTCGCTCAGACATAGAGGCGTCAACAGACCGCAAAGAGCGAGCGCTCAATTTAAATAGCCGGCCCCTTTTTCTGAATGAGCGAGCGCAAATAGCGTCCGGCTCTGAATCAGGCCCTCACTTCCAAACTCACTCGAGTTTGTCTTTAGTAAATCTGCGAGATGAAAAACATGCCTAAACTCACGTGAGATTGCAAACTCACCCAGACTCGATTCTTAGAAAATTAGTACCATTCATTTAAAAGGCAAAATCAACTTAGTTTTGCCTTTTAAATGATGCTACTTTTAAACATTGGGCAGTCTTGCACGGGACTCACTGATGCCTGCAGTCTGCAGCCTATTACACATCCCCCATAGTATCTGCAACTACCTGTCAGTGGCATATTGGAAGCATATGAAAATCCCTGCTATCCAATAGATAATAGCCACGATTTGGCATTCTTATAACATGGAATCAATGACTAGCGTTCTACATGAATTCTCTAAGAGTTTTAAAAACTTGGGAGCCCTGGACTTCCCATTTAAATATTCCTCCTGCGTTCTTTTGACACCCCTAGACCTCTTATCTATGCCATTTCTCCTCCCATCTGATTTCCTGTTTGACTCTGGATGGATCCGATTGGGTCGTCTCCTCCCCTTCCTTTTTCTCTCCCCTACTGTATCTTAGCAGATGGCCACCCTGCTCCTTTCTTTTTCTCTCTCTAACCTACAGATGTGCCTACATACATCTATCCTCCGTGCGCTACAAGTCGCGCCACACATAATGCGGGAGCTCAGTGAGACTCGGTAGTGCCAAGCGTCTTTTTGTGCATCTTTTTACTTTCAAATGCGTCTTATTCGCACAATGATGTGAATAGATCGCACAAGCAGCTTCTGCTGATTACAATGATATGCAGCATGCCTATATTCTCTGAGCGAGTGCAGGTGTATCTGCATGTGATATGCTACGTTAGAGCGGCAGTAACACTGTAAAGTAATGTTTAGCATGCAGATACACCCGCAGTCTGTCGAAGCTGGATTATTGGCTGAGACAAGATCAGTTTAAAATTGAATCGCAGCGACACCATCTTGCGACTGGCCGCAAGACGCCAATTTGCGAATGGCCACCTAAGCGCCATTTTAGATAAACTCACACTTTAGTACATGTGGCGATATTACTATTAGCATCATGCGATTGCATCTGTGACCATCGCCATAAGTTACGGCGATTCACCAAAATCCCATTTCATGACTTTACGTAGTTTGGGTGCTCTGGATAAAGTGTATATTATTATAATTCCCCTAAAGGATATATTTCACAAATGGCTGTACAGTATGTCAAAATTGGATTGCATTAGCTAAACAGAGCAAATGGCCACGTGACAACTAGTCTGTGAAGACAAGCTTCATGGACACAACGTCTGCTCTCACTCCAGGTGGCCCTGCTCGAATACAGCAAGAGGGTCGTTTGTTGCACCTTACATTAGCAGACTTCCTACAATAAAATACCTTCAAAGCCAAGAGTGTTATCTGAGGTTTGGGTCTTGTAGCTGTGCTAATTTGCATTTACACAAGAACCTGGGAGAACAAAGGACTGTACTTTTGAGCCTGGGAAGGGTGGGGGCTGCTGAGAGAGGGGGGCGTGTGCAACTATAATGCTCAGCATTCCACACTGCTAGGTGTTCACTTAGTTTAAGTAAGATTTAAATGCACCATTTCTCATACACACATTAATACGCACAATTGCACTGTTAACTAATCGCATATTAGCGAATGCATAAGATCCTGTATGAAAATGCTGTTTATTAGCTTCATGCGCACGCATCTGCCCCAAGTTAACTAGCGTCTTTACATCACACCCCGCATACTTACACATTACATATTCACATAAAAGGTTTAATAAGCTTTAAAGTATAAGATTTAAGTTTGTTAATTTAGCATAAATGCTGTGAAATTAAGATTATTTGGTAACTAAGGTTTTATACATGATAAGTAAGCCGTGATTGGTATTGTACTGATGCGTACTCTTTCAACAGTATTCCGGTACTATCGGTATGGAGATCGCATCATGCATTCTCAACTTATGGACCGCAGAGACTTCAAGCAACAAAATGTACATAATATGATCAACTGTTAAGCTGTTGCATGAGGCAGGAAACCAGAGACCCCCAGTTGTTAGAGGCTGGGTTGTGTCTATTTGAATCAACCTGTTAAATGCCTTGTAACATATGCCCTCTCCTTTAGGACCAATGGTATTAGCAACAAACTTTTCTATTGTGTTGTTTATTTCTGGGGGGTATAAATATGCTCTGACCCTGGGTTCCTAGTCTTTGTGCTGAATGCTGATTGATGAGGGGTTTCTTGCTGATGCCTAACATCTGGACCAGAGAGCGCTACGTATGTATAATTGTACTTGGGTCTGTATAATCTCTTTGCGCTAAGATTATACTGAGGATCATAGCGTGTAACTGCTGTACTTTTACTTGAATAATACTTTGTGCTTTGGAACCACATGTTCTAGGTCTGGAGTCTTTATTTACTGGATGACTGTGTACGCAAATTAGCGTCAACCTTAGAGGTTTATAGGAAGGATATTAGAAGGTATAGGCATGGGTATATAGAGGTTCAAAGGCAGTATCCTTAGTTGGGGGCTCATAGTGAAGTCACTTACCTACTCACACGGCACATACGGTTATCGATATCTCAGCAAAGGGTGGAGTGGCCACATTCAGGGTTTACCTGCAACCGCTTTGTGCTGAAAGATTGCTATCCGTTTTCGTGTGAGCCAAGGAAGCTGACTAGAATCCAGGGACAAGAGCGGAAAAAGTTTGTTTTCCTTTGTTGATAGAACCTAACGTTTAAAGGGGTGCCGCAGTATTGAGCACGCGGCTGAGTCGCAGTTTTGCGCACAGTAAAGACGCACTTTTGCGTACGCAGCTAAAAAGTTGTCATACAGTTGTGTGGTAGTCGCATTATTGTGTATGTGACTGGTCGCACAATAGCGTATACGTACTTACGGTTGTGCTGCCACGTGTTTAAATAAAGCCGTTGAGGTTTACATTTTTCAATAGTTATCAATATCTGGGTTAGCGTGTATTTTTCTGCGCAGGAAAAAGTGTGTAACAGTGAGTATTTGTTGGTAGGGGTAACTTGTTCCCTACAGTTAGAGGTACCGTATGACCTTTAAGGGCTAAGTGCTAGCAGCTTACCGTTCTATAGACAGTAGCAGGTGTAGATGTTGTCTTTGTTGTAGAGAGGTGCGTGGAAGTAGCCTACTTAAACTTCCATAGGTGTGGAAGTTGCCTTACTAAATCTTATCCGGGTGTGGAAGTTGCCTTTTTCAAATCTTATCCAGGTGTGTGGGCGCTGCCGTTTAAATCGTCCACAGGTAAGTGAAAGTATCTTGATTGTCTTTCACCAGTTTAAATCTTTATTGAAAAGCATAGAAGTTGTCTCAGAATGGGGGCCATGCAAACAATAGAGATGTTAGACAATGATGTGCTGCTAATGGAAGAGCCGTTTGGATCGGCCCGTCGTATTATGCATACTAAGTACGGTACTTATGCGATAAAGTATTGTGATGTATGGTTTAAAATGACGATGAAGAGTGTTAGACCGTTTCCCAGAATTATGTGGATGGAGGTGCAAGTACAGTTACCAAAAACACCCATAAAAATGTAACAAGCAATTTGTACCCTCTCCTAAGCAACCATAAAGAAAATGTTTATGATGTGGATGATGAGCCTATTATAATGTCTGCCATTTCCCATGCTGTGCAAATGATAGATGCTGTATCACGACAATCACGAGTGGTGCCGCCATCTTCATCGGTAACAGCAAGGGAAGTGCTAACACCCTCTGCACCCGTAGAGGAAGTTGTTAATACCATACGTAGCAGTAGCTGCAGCAGATTAAACCCCCAGCCAAGTAACAAGGTCAAAGGTAGCAGCGCTGCTTGTCTGCATCCCATTCGGACAATAACCATTCCGAATGGAAATGCAGATGCAATTGCAGATGTAGTGCCCACGAGGGAAGTAGTAATGCATTGTCCATGGACAAGAGCAGAACTAAATTCCATCATAAATGATTTCCCCGATCCCAAAAAGGAACTAGCCAAATGTGAAAGATTTTTGAGAAATTTGGGTAGTTCTCATGAGCCAACTAATAAAGATTGGCGTGTGGTGTTAAGGGCCTGTGTACCACACAAAACCGACGTGACAAAATTTATCACGTATTGTGTATTGGATGGTGACGTTCCCTTAACAGACCAAGTAAACCAAGGTAACATTTCCCGCATTGTAACTGCGGTATATATTTTCCGGTAGTAGTTAACTGGAACAAAATTTTCACCATTAAGCAAAAGGAGAGTGAATCTGCAGAAGATTATTGCGACCGGGCTCTGCAGGCTATAACCCAATACACTGGGTTAGAAGATATTAAAGATAGCACTCACCACAGGGGAATGATAGTCACAGTACTCATGGACGGTCTGAAAGAGAATTTAAAGACTCGGGTTCAGACCTCACAACCTGGCTGGAGGGGAGTCACAATAAATACCATCATAGAATCTGCCATAGAACATGATAAAAACATCTCAAAGAAGAGAGAGACCCAGAGCGAAAAACTAATGGCTGTCAGTATACAAGCTCTGGAGGGAATGACGGTAACATCACAGCCAACAGACACACTCGCATCTGCACACAAACTTACACCTGAACAGTTATATGCCCTCACTAACCCCACGCAACAACAAACACAGCTCTATTCCACAAACCCTATACAACCACAGGTCCCATACTACTCACAAACCTCATATCCCCCACAATACCCTTACCCTCCCTATCTTTACCCATATCCACCACCTTTACCCTCTGCTCAAACCTCACAACAACACGTGTCTTCACCCGATCCACGAACATGTTTTAATTGTAAACAAACAGGACACTTAAGTAGAAACTGTACAGTAAAAAGAGAAGGAAACCCAAATCAGGGAAGACCTGGACATCCCCATAAGGGATATGCACAGAGACCAGCAAATGTCCAGCATGCACCAGCTCCAATTGTGGCCGTAAATGCTTTATTGGAGAATGGTAGCCAACGCTAGGGGTCAGGTCATACCTGTAGTCTACAGATAGTCAGGTTAATGGAAAGTACTAGGGAAGAACCGGTCATGATGGTTGATGTAGCTGGTACTGAATATCCTTTTCTTGTAGACACAGGGGCGACCAGGTCAGTGATAAAATCTCCCGTTAATTTACAGGTGACCAACGAGACAGTACCAACAATGGGTGTAACAGGTAAAGTGGAACATTATCCTTTAACAAAGTCCACAGAGGTTACTATTGGGCCATTGCATACCAGGAATTCTTTGCTTCTGGCTGCTGCAACTCCTACTAACCTGCTGGGTAGAGACTTGTTATGCAAGATGGGATGTGATATATATTGCACCCCTGATGGTGTATTTTTAGATATCCCAGAGAGAGTTGCACACGAGGTGTGGGATATGTTGGACACTCCCCAAAGGATAATGTATCACTTTACAAGTTTAAATTAAAATCCATCTCAGGTAGATGAAATGTTGTCCCAAATTCCAGATTCCCTTTGGACTAAGGATGGACAGGACACTGGATTAATGGCAAACGTAAGCCCTGTAATGGTAAATTTAAAAGCGGTAGGCAAGCTCCAAAAATTCCCCAGTACCCACTAAAACAGGATGTAGAATTAGGGTTTTTTCCAATAATTGAGCGATTATTGCAACAGGGAATTTTAGTTAGTACAGCTAGTGTAGCCAACAGTCCCATCTTCCTGGTGAAGAAGAGTGGTGGGAGGGGTTATAGGCTGGTAAAAGACCTTAGAGGTGTTAATAAGGTAGTAGAGAGCCAATTCCCTGTAGTGCCAAATCCAGCTGTCATCCTGATGCAGATCCCACCAAATGCAACCCATTTCACTGTCATTGACCTCTGTTCTGCTTTCTTCTCTGTGCCTCTCCACCCTGACTGTCAGTATCTATTCGCATTTACATACAGAGGTGTACAATACACATGGACAATGTTACCCCAAGGTTTCATAGACAGCTCCAGTATCTTCTCCCAGGCATTGCATGACTGTTTACAATCTTTTCAACCTGCCAATGGATCTGTTCTAATTCAATATGTGGACGATTTATTGCTATGTTCTGACTCGTTTATGTCATGTTTGAGTGATATTAAACTTCTGTTGCTTCATCTCTCGCATACAGGACACAAGGTGGCTAAGGACAAACTACAGCCGTGCCAATCCAGAGTAAAATATTTGGGACACTGCCTAACCCAGGGGTTACGATATCTTACAAATGATAGAATCCAGGCCATACAGAACATGACACTGCCGCAGAATCAACAGCAAATTCGTACCTTCTTGGGAATGTGTGGATACTGTAGAATGTGGATCCTAGGTTTTTCTATTTTGGCCTTGCCTTTACAGGAATTAGTCTCTTTCTCAAAGCCCGATCGTGTCATACACACAGAGGAAACAGAGCAGGCTTTTCTTAATCTTAAGTATAGTCTGACAAAAGCTCCTGCACTGGAAATACCTGATTATGAAAAACCTTTTGATTTGTATTGTACGGAAGCCGATGGTTGTGCTGCAGGTGTCCTTACACCCAAACATTGATTATGCCAGTAGGCCCGTAGCATACTACAGTGCCCAATTGGACACTGTGGCAATATCACTCCCCACCTGTTTGAGAAGTGTAGCAGCTACCGCTTTATTGGTGAGTAAAAGTGAGGACGTAGTATTAGGTTATGATATGATTGTTTACACTCCCCATGCTGTATCTGCTCTGTTGAACTCAAACCAGACAGTCTCTTTGGCTATGTTTACCAAATGGGAACTAGCTCTAATCGCACCCGCAAACATCACTGTTAAACGATCCAGCAACGTATTTACCATATGTACAACATGATGTACAAAGGGTGGAAGGAGGCGAGTTGCTGGCGGGAGGTGAGTTCAGCGGACATAATGATACGTACGATTGTATGGAATATCTGAATCAGACATTTACTGCTAGAACTGACATACACGACACACCTTTAGAGAATGTGGATGTGATTTTTTTATACGGATGGGAGTTGTCATAGACAAGCAGACACAGGTGAATTATGTACAGGTTATGCTGTTGTAAATGACACAGACATCATAGAAGCTAAACCTCTTGGTCCTCCTCACTCAGCCCAGGTGGCAGAGTTAGTAGCACTAACTAGAGCGTGTGAACTGGGAGCAGGCAAATCTGCTAACATTTACACTGACTCGAGGTACGCATTCGGGGTGGTGCACGATTTTGGGGCTCTATGGTGTCTGAGAAATTTTATGACAGCAGCAGGCACACCAGTTGCACATTCCCGACACATAAAAAATCTTTTAGAAGCAATCCATCTGACCAAAGCGCTGGCAGTAATTAAATGTAAAGCCCATACATGTGAGGATGATCCGGTGTCACTGGGCAACAACAGAGCCGATGAAGCTACAAAATGGGCAGCAGGGTTAAAAATGTTTTCTCCCACTGAAAAAATTATGTCTTTCCAAACAATTGATATGCTGAAATTAATTGAGATGCAAAATGTGTGTTCAATTCAGGAAAAGTCCATTTGGAAGTCCAAGGGATGTGGGCAAGAGTCCTCCGGGCTCTGGAGGGTTCGGACAAGGTAAGCCAGTAGCCCCCAAGGCATATTACCCCAGCCTGGCTGAGGCAGCACACGGTCTGACTCATCTGGGAAAACAAGGTATGTGCAAGTTGGTGAGAGCATACTGGTGCGCACCAGGTTTTTCTTCACAAGCAGAAAAGATAGCAATGTCCTGTTTCACCTTCTTGAGGAAGAACATAGGGAAAGCGATCCCTACCGAACCGTCCCACATTCCACCGACTGATGGACCTTTCCAGGTGATACACATTGATTTCATCCAATTACCACCCTGCAGGAATCTTAAGTATGTATTAGTGTGCATTGATGTATTTTCTAATTGGGTTGAGGCCTACCCAGCGGCCACTAATACTGCTGCGTTTACTGCCAAGAAAATAGTTCAGGAATTTGTATGCAGGTACGGTATCCCTAAAATCATTGAGAGTGACAGGGGTACTCATTTCACAGGTGATGTTTTTCAAAATATGTGTAAACTGATGGGTAATAATAGCCGACTTCACACCCCCTACCGACCGCAAGCCAGTGCCAAGGTAGAGAGGATGAACGGGACTATTAAAAATAAGTTAAGTAAAATCATGGCAGAGACTGGACTAGGATGGCCAGAAGTGTTACCTTTGGTCCTACATAGCATAAGGACCACTCCTAGAACCCCTCTAAATCTGTCCCCATTTGAAATACTGTTCAGTAGACAACCTCATTTGATTATAAGTCCACAGGAAGACTTGAAGGGTAACAACGAGGTAACTGTAAAGTATCTTATATCAATGAGTAAGTAGTTAAAGCAACAGCAGCAGAAACTGAAATTGTTGTCCAATGATATTCCTGAAACTAACTGTCATGATGTTGAACCAGGAGAATATCTAATGATCAGAAATTTCTTGCGTTCAGGTTGTTTGACTGATCGGTGGGAAGGTCTGTACCAGGTGCTGCTGACAAGTACTACATCTTTGAAGGTGGCTGAGAGAGATACCTGGGTCCATTCCACTCACTGCAAAAAGGTCAATCAACCGGTGGAGAAACAAGTAGGAGACAAGGCTGATAGGGTGGACATGTCGCTCGCGAGCTTGTTCCGGGAGGATTGTAAAGGTCGTAGTGAGATACCTGAACTAAGAGAAATTTGCAGGTCTTGTTGTGACAATGGACGGGCCTGCTGTGTTCATTTTCATATTCTCTTTTAGAGTGTTCACCATCCTGGCCGGTTCGGGAATATCCAGTTGCTGTGATGGGAGACCGATTGAGGAAATGGGAGCTGATGGCAGTGCTGATGGAGTGGAGTCAGGAGGAGTGCAATGCCAATCAGGGGAGTGTCTGACCAATCTTAAAACTGTTATTGTTAAGAGAGCTGTCATTCCGGATACTCGGGGACGGTGTGGAGGTTTATCGTCTGAAGATTCCTGTATTTGTGAGCTTTGTGGGTCCCTAGTTGATGAGAACTGTATCCAACGGTGCAAACCTAAATATAACCTGTACTGGGGTGGGTATCCTTTAGAGGATTATCATAGCATGGTAGGCAGTGTTAAATCAAACTGATTGCTGGGTGTGTTCACATGTGCCACAGGGACAGCATAATGTAGGGTTGGTGCCATTTCCGCTGAATATCACGGAAATTTTAGAATTACAGAAAGGGAAAACTTGGATGGAAAATACCTCTCATCCAAACCACCTCATTTCAAACTCTATCAATTCCAAGTAGATAGATCACTTTTGTGTTTAAACATAACCAACCCCAATAAACCCGGGAGTTGGGAAGTGACAGGGAATAATCAGACGATGACCTTCTCACAAAGAGATGATAATGAGTCCATAAACCATGATCTGTTACGCTCAATTAAATCTAGTGGGAGACATTTTAGGTACCGGTATGCATTGAGTTCCACCAAAGAAATTATTGGTAAGGTGCCAGATGGTTATTGTGCTAAAATAATACAGCCAGAAACTTGCATGTACCAGATGGAAGACCCAGAAATAGGACTGTTTGCAAGGGAAATGTGCTTAATGATAATGATGCATACCATTCCTTATGTTCTCCCTGATAATGTATATTTTATATGTGGAAGAAAAGCGTATAAGTGGCTCTCCCCGAGTTCCGAAGGTTTGTGTTACCTGTAGTCCCAGAAGTTATGACCCTCACACATGTTGAAATGCTTGGTATACATAAAAACACACAGTCACCATATCTTCACACACAATATGAACACAGAGGCAAACGAAATATGATACCTGGTGACGTGCACAAAACCACTCAGTTAATTAGTGAGACAACTGGTTTTCAAGTTTTAGTCGCATTGGATCCCACCAGGATCGCTCGGGGTACATTAAACTTTAGATATATTCAGGAACTTGCTAAATTCATAGATAATATCACTGAGATGTACGATGACACATTCAGGTATACAGGGAGAGAATTGCAAGCGTACAAGAAAGAACTGGTGCAACACAGGCTAAGTGTTAAATTATTTAACTGCTGTTACTGGAGCATATTGCGTAACGTTGGCCAGCCAATTTGGAGTAAAATGTTGCACCTATGTCACCAATGATACCAGCGACCCTAAGGAAGTGATAGACCAGAAGATGGATAAAATTCTGCAGCTAAAATGGGAGTTTCGTAAGAACCATAACGCTTCAGTGGCTGAAGTAAGGGAGAAGATAGAAGTATGGGTTTCATGGCTGAACCCAGTGAAATGGTTCTCAGGTCTAGGGGGAATGGGTCCAGGAAATGATCGCCAGTATAGGCAAATTCTTAATCTTTATACTGATTGTCATCATAATAATTGGCAAATGTGCCTGGTGTGTTCCTATTGTGTTGAAGTGTGGAAAATGTAAAAATAGAGTAAAACGAAAGAACGAAATTATGATGGTGGTCAGTATGAATACCGAGGTAAATACAGAACTGATAAAACCCTGAACTAGGAAATACCATAATTTAATGTATTATATTTAGACATGCATAGAATGTATTAGTGAAATGTTATTTTTAAAAACACCTCAGATAATGTAAAGTCTCAATTCCCCTACAAGACTGCCTTTATGGGACTGGTGTATCCCCACACCTTTCACATGATCTTCCAAGATCCGCGGTGTGCGTTTAATAGTAGTTTTATGTCCCCACTCAGAGACACATTATTGATGGATTAAGAACCACCTTGTGCCATCCCATAATAACACTAAATAGTATATAAATGTAAGCCTAAATTATATTTTAAAATCACATTGTGATAGCATGTTGTTCGCTATCAAAGGGTGGACTGTCGAAGCTGTATTATTGGCTGAGACAAGATCAGTTTAAAATTGAATCGCAGCGACACCATCTTGCGACTGGCCGCAAGACGCCATCTTGGAAATGAGATCGCAAGATGCCATTTTGCGAATGGCTGCCTAAGTGCCATTTTAGATAAACTCACATTTTAGTACATGTGGCGATATTACTATTAGCATCATGCGATTGCATCTGTGACCATCGCCATAAGTTACGGCGATTCACCAAAAGCCCATTTCATGACTTTACGTAGTTTGGGTGCTCTGGATAAAGTGTATATTATTATAATTCCGCTCGCAAGTGGGTCGATGTTATGGACTGAGCATGCGCACGACGGAGGGAGCTCCGTCGTGTGCATGCGCCAGACGCGACGAGCGAAGGAAAGTCCTTCGCTCGTTGTGTCCGATCAAAGGGGGCGTGCTGTCAATGTTGATTGACAGCACGCCCCCTTTGGTGGGCGTGCCACCCTGACGGGGGCGTTCCCACGGGAACGCCTCCCGTCAAAAGCCGGCCCACTGACATCACTAGTGATGTCAGTGGGAGTGATTTTGGCTCTGATAGAGCCAAAATCACTCCGGAGCTTGCGGTTGAAAACCTCAACCGCAGGCTCCGGCTCGCAAATTCGATGGTCGCGATGGTCTCGACCATCGCGACCATCACAATGCACGCTCGTATAGCCTGTGGGTGGTGACCCACAGCTATACGAGCGTCCAGGAGGACGCTCCATGAAAATGGAGCCCGGCCCTCATTCAGAGCGTGCGCTCTGCTCAGAGCGTACGGCTCTGAATGAGGGCCATATTTCACAAATGGCTGTACAGTATGTCACAATTGGATTGCATTAGCTAAACAGAGCAAATGGCCACGTGACAACTAGTCTGTGAAGACAAGCTTCATGGACATAACGTCTGCTCTCACTCCAGGTGGCCCTGCTCGAATACAGCAAGAGGGTCGTTTGTAGCACCTTACATTAGCAGACTTCCTACAATAAAATACCTTCAAAGCCAAGAGTGTTATCTGAGGTTTGGGTCTTGTAGCTGTGCTAATTTGCATTTACACAAGAACCTGGGAGAACAAAGGACTGTACTTTTGAGCCTGGGAAGGGTGGGGGCTGCTGAGAGAGGGGGGCGTGTGGAACTATAATGCTCAGCATTCCACACTGCTAGGTGTTCACTTAGTTTAAGTGAGATTTAAGTGCACCATTTCTCATACACACATTAATACGCACAATTGCGCTGTTAACTAATCGCATATTAGCGAATGCATAAGATCCTGTATGAAAACGCTGTTTATTAGCTTCATGCGCACGCATCTGTCCCAAGTTAACTAGCGTCTTTACAGCACACCCCGCATACTTACACATTACATATTCACATAAAAGGTTTAATAAGCTTTAAAGTATAAGATTTAAGTTTGTTCATTTAGCATAAATGCTGTGAAATTAAGATTATTTGGTAACTAAGGTTTTATACATGATAAGTAAGCCGTGATTGGTATTGTACTGATGCGTACTCTTTCAACAGTATTCCGGTACCATCGGTGTGGAGATCGCATCATGCATTCTCAACTTATGGACCGCAGAGACTTCAAGCAACAAAATGTACATAATATGAACAACTGTTAGGATGTTGCAGGAGGCAGGAAACCAGAGACCCCCAGTTGTTAGAGGCTGGGTTGTGTCTATTTGAATCAACCTGTTAAATGCCTTGTAACATATGCCCTCTCCTTTAGGACCAATGGTATTAGCAACAAACTTTTCTATTGTGTTGTTTATTTCTGGGGGGTATAAATATGCTCTGACCCTGGGTTCCTAGTCTTTGTGCTGAATGCTGATTGACGAGGGGTTTCTTGCTGATGCCTAACATCTGGACCAGAGAGCGCTGCGTATGTATAATTGTACTTGGGTCTGTATAATCACTTTGTGCTAAGATTATATGAGGATCATAGTGTGTAACTGCTGTACTTTTACTTGAATAATACTTTGTGCTTTGGAACCACATGTTCTACGTCTGGAGTCTTTATTTACTGGATGACTACGTACGCAAATTAGCATCATCCTTAGAGGTTTATAGGAAGGATATTAGAAGGTATAGGCAGGGGTATATAGAGGTTAAAAGGCAGTATCCTTAAGTCACACACAGAACATAGGCATGCTGCATATCATTGTAATCAGCAGAAGCTGCTTATGCTATCTATTCGCACCGTTGTGCAAATAAGACACATTTGAAGGGGAAAATATGCACAAAAAGACGCTTGGAGCTGAGTCACGCCATGGCATGGAGCGACTAAAAGGGCTGTTAAATGCGCTAGGAGGCTAGATGTATGTGGATCCATCTGTATTCTGGACCTGATTCAGAGCCGGACGCTCTGACCAGAGCGCTCGCTCTGAATCAGGGCCGTCCTATTTAAATGTGGACCGGCCTTTTGGACGCTCGCATAGCTGTGGGTTACCACCCACAGCTTAAGCGAGCGTCCATGATGATGGTCACGATGGTCAAGAGCATCGCGACCATCGGGCTTGCGACGAGACCATGCAGTAGGGTCTCGTGGCCGCGAGCCCTGGAGTGATTTTGGCTCTATCAGAGCCAAAATCACTCCCACTGACATCACTAGTGATGTCAGTGGGGCCGGACCCAGACGGTAGGTGTTCCCATGGGAACGCCTCCGTCTGGCAGCTACGGCCCCGGCACGCCCACCAAAGAGGGCGTGCTGTCAGTCACCATCGACAGCACGCCCCCTTTGGTGCGAGACCCAAAGCGACAGCTTGGCTGTCGCTGTCCGGGTCTCGCGCATGCGCACGACGGAGCTCCCTCCGCCGTGCGCATGCGCACTGGGGTAACATGGACCCGTTTGCGAGCGTCCTGCGCTCACGAGCGGGTCTGAATGAGACCCTCTGTCTGCTCTTTTTGCTTTTTTTATAATATTGTTAAAACTTGGTTGAGAAGACATTTTTGCAACTGGCCCATAAGCTAGTCATACCATATTGTTCTCCTTTCCAATTTGAGCTTCTTTACCTATGTTGCTTAGATAATTTTAGGTTATGTACATGTTTCATTTGCAGTGTTTATATTGTGCATTGCTATTGTATTGTCTCTTCTTCCTTGAATAAAATTTTACCTACAAAAAAATAAGTTGGGTAATGCAACAAGGACAACGACCCAAAGCACAGAAGTAAATCAACAACTGAATGGCTTCTAATATAATTGACCTTCTGAAGTGGCCCAGTCATCTTGACCTCAAACCCAATTTAGATAATGTGGCATGAACTGAAGAAAGTAATTCACACCGTAAGTCCCAAGAATATTGCTGAAAAGAAACAGTTTCGCAAGGAGGAATGGACCAAAATTCCTTCTCTACCACTGTGCAGGTCTTATCACTACAAGAAACATTTGGTTGAATTTATTCCTGCCAGAGGAGGATGATTTAGTTATTAAATCCAAGTTTTCACATACTTTTTCTGCCACTGAATATGTACAGAATCCAATTCACCTGCCAGTACGTTTTTGGACTGTGAAAGGAAACTAGAGCACCTGGAGGAAACTCATTCAATAGTAGCGAACATGCAAGCTCCACACAGATACGATTCTGGTCAGAATGAAACATCTGGCACCTACATTGTGAGGCATCAATTTTAACCACTGTGCCCCTTTTACAATATAATAAGACCAGAAGACAAAGGGTGTGCAATAGTCATCATGAATACACATACAGGAAGCACACAGGCAGCTGCCTAATACAATATTCCAACCTGCAATGTCTATAACACAAACCTAGCAAAGATACTTTTCAGTGGCAGTTGGGGAATTTGACTGGAGCAATACAATTATCAACCTTTTGTCCTAAGGCAAGTTCAGGGAGGACAGAAAACTACCACAGAGCAGAAGGGCAAAGTAATAGGAATCATTTGCAGATAGTATTTCCTGAGGGTCCAATGGGGAGTGCTCTAACATGCAGTCTACAATTCACAAACTTACCAGACCCATTCTATGAGGAATTGGTATAGACAAAATTGCTGGCTGTGTGGAAAAATATCCTAAAACATCTAATCAAGAACACATATGGGGACGATCCAATAGTTTGCGCCCGTGGCTGTTACTAATTGGCACTTTATGCAGCTAAAAGCGGTCTAATTGGGGGCGATATTCGCGAAAAATAAGAGATATGATAAGAACTTACCCTTGTTATCTCTATATTTCTACGAAGTCTAGGGTTCCACAGGATACCTTGGGGTATTGATGATGACGTCAGGCATCGGACACCACAGAGTTACATTTTCATCCTCCCAGGATGCACTGGGGAAAAACGGTGACCAGATCAAAGCCCATCTGCAGTACAGGTGCGATAGGGCGGGAGCCCTGTGGAACCCTATGGACTTCGTAGAGATAAAGATAACAAGGGTAAGTTCTTACCATATCTCTTATTTTCTACATCAGGGTCCATAGGGTATCCACAGGATACCTTGGGGATGTCCAAAGCAGTATCCTTTAAGGGTGGGGACGCTCCTGTGCTGGAAGGAGAATCCGCCGCCCGAAGGAAGCATCCTGAGAGGCGAAGGTATCAAATGCATAATACCTCACAAAGGTATGGATAGAAGACCACATGGCTGCCTTGCACAGCTGAACTGCAGAGGCACCACGGCGAGTTGCCCATGAAGGACCCACAGACTGAGTAGAGTGATTTTTAAGAGAGGATGGTACAGACAGGCCCTTAGGAATGTAAGCCTCAGAAATCGCCATGCAAATCCATCCTGCCAAGGTTTGCTTAGTGGCAGGCCAACCTGTCACGATCCAGTGCAAGAATTCCTCTGTGGAGGACGGTGAGCCGAGGGGTTCGGGTGACTAGGGGAGTGTCTAGACTAGGTCTCCTAGTTGCGGCCAAACCCAGGTTTGGCTAGACCTGCCCAGAGGCGTGGAGTCTAACTCACTTGGTGGTTTTCTCCAGTGACCCCTCCAATTGGGATTTGGTTTTCAGCTGCACCAAGTGAGCAGGTCGCGGCCCTCTGGAAAGGTACCTGGGAATGGCAGAAAACCGGAAACTATAAAGAATGCAATAGCACTGGAGGCGAATGGAATGAATGAACTCTGGAAATAGAACTGAATGCTATAACACAGGCATGGACTGGAAACAGTTAATTATGCAGAAAAACACAGACATATACTGGGGATTGCTAAGGCAAGAGCAGAGTGGACTCAGAGAATATATGGGAATGCTAGAAATTATTGGAGCTGATTACCAGAGACAAGACACTGAGCAAAGAACACAGACATATACTGGAGATTGCACAGACAAGAGCAGAGTGGACTCAGGGAATATATGGGAATGCTGGAAATGATTGGCAGAGACAAGACACAAAGAGAAGTCAGGCATACACTAGGAGAGTGCTAAATGCAAGTGCAGATTTGCACTGGCAAGACACAGGGCAGATTGACACAGATATGTGCTGGGAAGTCCAACTGTGAGCTAATTAATACCAGCAGGTAATCTGACACCTCAGTGACACAAGGAAGCTGCAATACTAGCAGCACATATACAAAGACACACAGACATAGAAAACAAAACAGTCTGGATACTGGGAGAGAACTACTCTCAGACTAAGAATAGCTTGGAAGCTAATACTGGAAACTGGAGAACTGTAAACAGGCTGAAGTAACTCTCTGAAAGATTAGCACAGAGCAACGCTGGTATCACTGGAACAGAGAAGAAGTTGAACAGCAACTTCCTGGAGTTCTGGAGGCGGATTTATACCCAGGGGTAGCAGATTACTGGAGCACAGCATCAGCTGACTGAATCATGCTACCATAGGTTAGGAGTACTGTCACATGAGAGGAACTGTCATGGCAGCGCCCATGATGGGAACTCCGATCCCCAGCACACACAGCCGACCATGGAAGCTCGCAAAAAGCACCTAAGGCAGAATACTCAGCCCCACATCCATCACTGCACCAGACGTCTGACCGCAAGGAAGTCAGGGGCAGCCGGCAAGGAGGTGAGAGAGGCCGATCCTAGGCTGAACCCTGACACAACCCTTCTTATGGAAACCAGAGGGGACAAACAGAGAGTACGATTTCCTAAATGAACTGGTACGGTCAACATAAATCCTAAGAGCCTGTACCACATCCAAGGAGGCCTCACCAGCAGATAGGTCTGGGGAATTGAAGGCCGGTACTATAATTTCCTCATTGATGTGGAAACTAGATACCATATTAGGTAGGAACCCAGGGCGAGTGCAAAGCACTGTCCTGTCCCTATGAAAAATTAGGAACGGGGGGCGACATGAAAAAGCCCCCAAATCTGACACTCTTCTGGCCGAGGCAATGGCCAGAAGAAACACAGTCTTAGCTGTGAACCATTTTAAATCCACTGAGCCCAGTGGTTCAAATGGCGGTCCTTGGAGAGCCCTAAGGACCACAGCCAAGTCCCAAGGAGCCACAGGTGGAACAAAGGGAGGCTGTATGCGAAGTACACCTTGCATAAAAGTGTGGACATCAGGAAGTATAGCAATCCTACTCTGAACCCACACTGAAAGGGCGGAAATCTGCACCCTCAGTGAAGCAAGGCGAAGACCGCGATCTAAGCCCGCTTGTAGGAAAGCCAAAATCCTGGATATCCTAAAAACCTGAGGATCATAGCCTCTAGGTTGACACCATTCAAAGACAGTATGCCACACTCGGTGGTAAATTCTTGCAGAAGCCGGCTTCCGAGCTCTGAGCATGGTGTTAACAACAGAGCTGGAAAAACCCCTGAACCTCAAGAGGGCAGTCTCAACAGCCACGCAGTCAAAGACAGACGGCCCAGATCCGGGTGATGGCAAGGACTTTGAGACAACAGTTCTGGACGTAGAGGCAACCGCATCGGAGCATCTATGGATAGGCTCCTGAGATCTGAGTACCAGTGCCGTCTGGGCCGCGCTGGAGCTATCAGCAGGAGCGTGCCGCCTTCTTGTTTGAATTTGCGAATCACTCGAGGAAGAAGGGAGAACGGAGGGAAGAGGTACGCAAACTGGAAGGCCCACCGGACTGACAGAGCGTCTACCAGAAGTGCCTCTGTGCCTCTTGTTCTTGACCCGTACACAGGAAGCTTGTTGTAGTGTCGGTAGGCCATGAGGTCTATCTCTGGAGGGCCCCACTTGTACACCAGTAGCTGAAACACCTCCTGGTGAAGAGACCACTCTCCTGGATGCACGTCTTGACGGCTGAGAAAGTCTGCTTCCCAGTTGAGGAATCCTGGTATGAACACTGCTGAGATGGCAGGGAGATTGCCTTCCGCCTACGCTAAAATGCGGGACACCTCTGTCAGGGCCGCCTGACTGCGGGTTCCTCCTTGGCGGTTTATGTAAGCCACTGTGGTGGCATTGTCCAACTGCACCTGCATGGGCTTTCCGAGGAGGACATGTCTTGCTTGTTGGAGAGCTTTGAATACTGCACTTAGTTCCAAGATGTTGATTGGAAGCGCAGATTCTGCTGGCGTCCACCTTCCCTGGAAGAAGTGCGGACCCGACACTGCTCCCTAACCTCGAAAACTGGCGTCCGTCGACAGAAGGACAGAGTCCGCAATCCAAAAGGAGCGCCCCCTGATCAGGCGAGTAGTCTGCAGCCACCAGGCTAATAAAAGAAGTACCACCGGTAACAGCACCATTGTCTGTGTCTTTATCCGATGGGGCAACCCATTCCATCTGGAGAGGATCAACTTCTCCAGAGGTCTGGAGTGAAACTGGGCAAAACTCCACCATGTCGAACATCGACACCATGGAACCCAGTAACCTCATTGCCGAGTGAATAGACCCCCGGCGACTCTGCAGGCAACTGCGTAATTTTGCCTGTAATGCAGAGATCTGCTTCTCCGTCACAAAGATCCTCTGATGTTGGGAGTCCAACAGGGCTCCGAAATGGAGTATCCTCTGTGATGGCAGCAGGGATGACTTCTTCCAGTTTATCAGCCAGCCGTGAGCCTGCAACACACAGACTGTCAATTGCAGATGGCGCTGATCTCTGGAGACCGTGCCAACAGCAGAAGGTCGTCCAGATTGGGCAACAAGAGGACCCCCTGCATCCGCAGGTGGGCTGCCATGACTTTGGTAAACACTCGAGGCGCTGTGGCCAGACCAAAGGGCAGTGCCTGAAATTGGAAGTGTTGGTCTCCTACTGCAAACCTGAGGAAACACTGGTGTGCTGAGACAATGGGAATATGCAGGTAAGCATCCTGAATATCTAGCAACACCATAAAATCCCCCGGCTCCATCGCCAAAATGATGGAAAGCAGGGTCTCTATCCTGAACCGAGGAACCCTCAAGAATTTGTTGAGTGATTTGAGGTTGAGAATGGGCCATAAGACCCATTGGGTTTCTGTACCAGAAAAAGATTGGAATAATACCCCGATCCTCTCTGGGACAACGGGACCGACACTATAACTCCAGCCTGGAGCATAGAGTGGATCACCTTCCGGAATTCCCGGGCCTTTTTTTGGTCTGACTGAAGGCCCGTGGTGAAATACCGCTAGCTGTGACCTCAGATACCTACCAGCATCCACAGATCAGTACCAGCGTTCTGGTCCGGCGGGGTGTAGGAGCAACAGCATGGACATCAGTACTGACTGTTCATGTTGTACAGCCACAGCTGCTTGTAGAAAACTTCAGGGGCCATTATAGCCCCACTCTGCTTACAAGTGATACGACTCCTGGCCGGACACCAACGAAACTGAGATGCCTTGGCTCGGGGTATAGGAGAGGGACCCCAGTGCATCCTGGGAGGATGAAAATTTAACTCTGTGGTGTCCGATGCCTGACGTCATCACCAATACCCCAAGGTATCCTGTGGATACCCTATGGACCCTGATGTAGAAAGACATGTGTGCGAAACAATAGAATATGGCCCACCAGATCTTCTGTCATTTTAGATGGCTGATCGAGCCATATAAGGCACTATGGAATGTGAAACCCTGATATTCTAGCATTCCCCATAATGATGGTATTGTAGCATGTCGACTACACCTGCAGCAAAGTTACCTAATAGGAGAAACCGTTAAACAGCTATTTTTTTTCTAACTCAAAGATACTTTTGTAGATAGGGGTAGCGGTGTGATTGTGATTTGCCCCTTATTACACAAATTTCTTGATGACAAAATTGGATTTGGAGTAGTAATCATCCTGTACTACCATTCTCAAGGCTCACCAAAGGTACATTTTTCATACCTTGATAATCTGTCCCGTAAGACAACAGGACCTTTTTCCAATCTATAAAATAATAACATTACAACAAATCTCAAGCTTTGCCATTCACAAATGGAGATGAGTTTCTGGTACAAATCTAAACGCATTAAAGAAAATACCCTGCAGACATCCATCCATTCACTGTAAACCCGCAGCACAACCGGCCTACAAATGATACAGCCAGGTAATACAATAGGTCAGTGGTTCCCAAACTTTTATGAATCACGGCTCCCTAGAGTATCAGAATGTTTTCCACTGCGCCCCTGTGCCAAAAGCTTCTTATTGAGAAATTTACCAAAAATGAAATGAAGTAATTTGTACTTATATGTCACCCATAAGTTCAGTTATGTGGTGGCTGATAGGGCTGCGCTCCTTTATAGTCACATATTTTTTGATTGGCAGCCATTAGAACTAGTTTTGCTTATCACACTGACTAGAAATAATTTTATTTGGTACTGGACCACCAACCCGAGGCACCCAGTTTGGGAACCAGTGCAATAGGCTGAGACAAGCCTCTAAAGACCTTAAGAAAGGCTTCATCAAACAAGATCACAGCCCCCAAAAATTGATTATGCTTATATTAAAAAATATATATATACATAAGAATCAACCTTATGGACTACACGCAAAATCTAGAGAAATGTCATGTCCCCTTAGTGATCTCATAGAACACATAATTGCTGATTGTGGAAAATATTCCCCAAGCTTCTTCTTACAATACAGACAACCAAATAAACTGTAACCACTAGATGGGCAGGGGTGTTAGCAGAAAAAAGGTGTGAAACCTGTGCAAACATCTGCACCACTGTCAGGCAGCGAATATCATCATAATCTCAACAGCTACACAAACTTCAGGGTACTTTTTCTGAAAAGCCACTGATACATTAATGTATGTGAAATTCCCTACTGCAAGACTGTATTTTGATGAAACACAGAAAACAATTAATTCACCATTAATAACTACAAAACAAATGTCCTTGTAGTGGTATGCAGTCATTATGTTGACATTCAGAACGAATGATATTCACAATGTCGACATTTTGTACCACACCCCTTGTAGTGACGATAATATAGATAACCCAAGCATCACTATTTTATAGGGAACCTCAGAACAGTAGAAGGAGGATGGTGGATCTAGTTAAGGGTAAATAAGAGTAAAATTGTCCTACATTGCCATATAAATTGTTAATTTTTTCAAACACTGCATTTTTCTAAAAAGATTTTGCCCTGTTGAGCAACATCATCCTTTTTCTCATTTATTTGAAAAGGCCATGATTTTTAGTTGGTGCAGCAACTCCATGCAAATGCAGGGTATTTCATATTTTAAAAGTATATATACTATTTAACAGAGTATTTTCCCATTAATTTCAATCAGCAATCCATTTCCTTTACCTATTCAAATTTATTGTCCATTGAAATTAATTAGAAATCTCCACTGTCTGAAACCAGTTAGTTTACACAGGTCTGCGAAATTTAAGGTATAGAAAGCTTTTTAAATAATACTTTTATATTCTTAATTATACTCCTGTGTATATCAAGAAATATTATATAAAAAAAGTTACTACATCACATTTACCTATAAGGGGGTTACATACATTTAAAAAAAAAAAAAAAAAACAAGAAGTTTAATTATTTTTGACATATTTATTGTGAAATACGAAGAAGTGTAGATGATATCACTGTGTTTTTGTCTTAATTACATAATAAAATAACAATAAAATCAAACAATAATAGAAACAAAACCATAATTATTGGGAAAATTGTTAATATCTTGTTTTTTTTGTCTTCAAACTTCTCCGTTTTGTCTTTTCGTTTATAAGCTTTTTCTGTGTCATCTGTGTATCATCCAGCAGTAATCAGCCATCATGCTGACGTCCCAACGACCCTGGTATCTTCTTTCTACATCTTTAATGTCTTGGTGGAACCGTTCACTCTGCTCTTCACTGTAGTCTCCGAGATTATTCGGGAAATGCTCAATATGGGAATTCAAAAAATGTACCTTTAAACTCATTTTGCAGCCAAGGTTTCTGTGATTATTAAACATTACCCTGACAATTTCTTTGTAGTTTGGATCCTTGACATTGCCTTAAAATTTTGAAATCACTTGTACTGTATGAGTGGTGTGTACTGTATATGTACTGTGTGTGTAGTGTGTACTATGTGTGTATTTGGTGGTAGGCAGAGGTTAAAATGAGCCGGCACAGGGCAAAACTGTGTTGCATCTGTTGTATTTGGTTCCACCTTCACCAGCTCACCTTGTAGTTGTAGTGTGTGTGCAATGTTCAGCTCAGGGGTGCGGAGAAGAGCCCCGAGTTTCAGACCAAGCCTGGGGTTTCGGGAGAGGGAGGACCCCTTTTTTGGGGGTCCCCACCTCCCCTGAGATCCCCGGCTTGGGGTGAGAATGCTTTGGCCATGGAGACACGGTAATAGGGTCTCCTGGCTGTGGCATTACACCCTGGTCGGTTTGGGTCCGGTGCTGGTTTTAAATATAGAGGGACCCCACGTAATTTTTCCCCCCCTATATTTAAAGCCAGGACTGGGACTGCAGCCTGGTGCTGGTTCCTAAATTACGGAAGAACCCTACTCGTTTTGTTCCCCGTAATTTAAGGAACCAGAACTGGCTGACAAGTCTGTGGCTGGTTATGCTTTTGGGGGGGGACCCTACGTAATTTTATTATATTTTAACCCGTTCTTTACAGGTATAACACACAAGCAGCTTACACATATCTCACTGCTTGTTCTGGTTAGTTTGGCAGAGAAAAAACACTGCAATCTCGGGTGAGTAATCTCATCTAAACTCGCAACCAGGGGAAGAAATCTCGATCTACTTCACCATCGGTAAACTCACTTTCAGCTAAACTCACTTCTTAGTAAATTTGCGAGTTGAAAAACGGAAAACTCACCGAAGTTTCGGCGAAGTAAAGAGTGTTTAAAAAAACCAAAACTCGACTAAACTTGATTCTTTGTAAATTTACCATTAAGAGTCACAGTCAAGCCAGTTACGGAAGTGACCAGGGCTGTACTCTCAGTCCAGAAGGGGGTGAGTCGTCAGCAGCTCCTCCATTTATGCAGAAATGACCCTGTGTCGGAACCACATCTCCAATAGAGATCACAGATTTCAGGGTTCATTTTATTCAGCAGAGTGAGAATATTGTACGATCTATAAAAAAGATTGTGTTCTCCCTGATGTCAACACAGATAGAACTTGATGCTACATTGGCCCGAATGTCCTTCCAGTCCTCATGGTCCAAGGTCTCCCCAGTTCTGACTCCCAAGCCAATTCGTGTTGGTCTCTCAAGGCCGAACCTTGTGGTTGGAGCTCTCTATTTAGGGTGAAGATAAGACCCCTAGTGGCAGTACCCCGCAGGGCCAAGAATTCATAAGTGGTTATGGGTCTATACATCAGTCGGGACTTTAGTTGTAGCATGAAAGTTCCTAAGTTGCAAATACTGATAAAAAAAATTATGTAGGATAGAAAATCCTGCATGACTTTCATCCCTCTAGTCAACCAGGCTCCAAACACGGTAGGGTTGCATCTTTGCAGGAAGTCAGAATTGTCAAATACTGGAATTATGGGACTTGGGATGGGGCTAGCCAACTTATTTTAGCTTCAACTGGAGAACATCAAGTCTTACATTCTTCTAAAAAATATCTTGATAAACTTTGGAATTCGTTTTTCCAACAATGAGAGCAAAACATCTGGGTCCTGAGGCAGCAAAGCATCCTCAAGCCATGATGCTCCCTGCACAATACTGCACAGTTGGGATGAGATTATGCTGCTGGTGTGCTGTACCTTTTTTTTTCTACAGTGTTGTGTGTTTGTTCCAAACAACTCAACTTTCATTACATCTGTCCACAGAACATGAGCTGTGGAACATCAAGATGTGAATTTCAGATGTGCAGCAATATTTTGTTTATACAGCAATGGCTTCCACCATGGTATCCTTCCATTAACACCATTCTTGTTCAGTGTTTTACGTGTTGTAGATTTGTGCATAGATATCTTTCCAAGTTGCAGAGATTTCTCTAAATCTCTAGTTGACACTTTAGGATTATTCTTAACCTCTTTGTGCCTTCTGAGCAGTGCTATGGTCTTGCAGTCATCTCTGCAGGATGGCCACATCCAAGGAGAGTGGCAACAGTGCTGAATTTCTAACATTTAGAAACAACTTGTCTTAACATGGACTGATGATGACCAAGGCTTTTTAGATACTTTTTTTTAACCCTTTCCAGATTTTTGCAAGACAACAATTCTTAAATCTCCTGAGATCTTGTTTACAGCATGAGTCACATGATGTTTCCTGTGAATAGCAAACTCAAAATGTGTGAGTTGTTTTTATAGGGCAGGGCAACCCTAAGCAACACCTCCAATCTTGTCTCATTGATTATACTCCAGGTTAACTAACTCCTGACACAAAGGGGCTCATTCAGCAGCGGATACAATGCCGATGTTTATTCAGTTCTTGCGATTTACCATGGTGCATGCATGCAAGTCGCACTGCGCATGTTATACTTTCATTGCAATCATATCTACGCACAAAGGATCCATTTGCAAATTGAGTGTCGTGTGAGCAGCGTTTGGTGGGGTAACGGGGGGGGGGGTGGTTAAGTAAACACAGGCGTGTCTGACCATTTTAACACCGTTTCATGGACGTGTATAAATCAGCCATAACGATTGCACATGCAGCATGAGAGCTTTCTGCACAAGGTGAGCAGCAGTGTTAGCGGCTGCCGAACATGCTGCATGACAGCTTGATGTGCCTCGATGGTACCGATACTTACGCAGGAGTGAGACATTGGACAGATATGAGAAGGCAGCAGTGGGCGTCTTTATGTCGGCTGTGCTTTGGCAAACATTAGCATATTTTAGCAACTGCGATCTGTAAGCGATTGCAGTTGCGATTACATTTGCGTCCGCTGCTGAATCAGGTCCAAAGTCATTAGCCTAGGGATTGACTTTCTCAAACCTTTCCTTTGAATGTTAAAAAAATGTATTCATTATGTACAAGAAAGGTATTGTAATTTATGTGATGTTAGTTTAAGCAACTGCCTATTCTTGTGACTTGAAGATCAGATCACATTTTATGACAAATGTTTGAGGAAATCCAAGTAATTCCAAATGGCTGGCATCATTATTTGGCAGTAAACCTCTATAGTGCAGGGACTAAATATTCTCTGTATAGCGCTGCATAATCTTATTGGTGCTACATAATCAATAATATTCTGTAATGTTCTGATCTTTCAGGGAAATGAAGGCATCCTGCTCTTGAGGGGCTATATTCTGTGCCTGTTTTGCCATTTGCCGACAGTTGCAGCTGTTATCCTGCACCTGAATCGATTCATGTATTAGCCAGTTTTGTGTACCTAGTTATGTGTGTGAAAATGTCCAGGTATACCCATATATTCAGGGGCGTAGCTAAAGCTATGGGTTTCCCCATAGGTCTAACTGAGCCCCTCCCCCACCCCACTCACCTCCTGAGCCTGGCGCTCTGTCTCTGCTCACTGATGCTGGAAGGAGGTGATGTCCTAGCAGGATCACCATAGCCACGCCTCCTCCCAAGATCAGTGAGTAGGGGAAGGGGTCTCGCAGCACTGATGATCCTTGCAGCAAACTGCTTCCTAGTCACAGGCTGAAGTGTGCTTGTGATTAAGAATCAGGTCGCAGAAAGGATCAGCAGCTTCCGTCTCTACATGTAATGTCGCTGAGGTGATCTGGGTGTAGAGGGAGGCGGGCCCCGGCGGTGTTGCGGGCCACATAGCAACCGCACCCCCTGCACCCACAGTAGCTACGCTCTGGCATAAACTTCTATCTAAGTTAAATCAAGCAAATGACATGCCCAACAGCACTGGTGGGCTATTCTATGAGTGGTTAAGATTAGCGTATTATTAAACTGAGGGAACATGTTAAAGAACATGCAAGAACAGCATAAGATTAAATCCAATACAGTGCAGTCATGGTAAATCCAATACAGTGCAGTCATGGTAGCTGGGTTTGTCACATAATACTATTTACTGGAGGCATCTAATAAAAATAACAATCATGCACCATGTCTTGATACATATAGATGGGGTGGTACAGTGGTGCAATGGTTAGCTTTGCTGCCTCACAGCACTGGATTGTGTGTTTATTTGCAAACAGGATCCTATCTGTGTGGAGTTTGTATATTCTCCCCATGTTTGCATGGGTTTCCTCCGTGCTTCCTTTACACCATCTAAAACTGTATTGATAGTTTATTGGCTTCTGAGTAAAATGAATCCTAGTGTGTATGTATGTGCATGTGGTGGGAAATATAGATTGTAAGCTCCACTGGGGCTGGGACTGAATATTCTCCATAAAGAGCTGCATAAAAAGCGTGCGCTACGGTATGTAACTGTGAATAAACAAGTAAATATTGTATCGCAAATTAGAAACAAAAGGCAACAGTCTGCTAAGAGCAATAACATAACTGAAAACTTCAAACACACGGGACTAAACAACAAGGATATAAATAATGAAAGGGCACATGATGGCACCAGATTTAATTCATCTGTGGGTTAGGGATAAATAGCGGGATGTGGAGGTAGGATGGATATAGCACTAGAGGTAAAAGGTGCGTTTTAGAGGTGTCAGTAGAGGGTAGTTATCTGACATATTTGTGAATATTTAGTACCCACCCAGCAAGACAGCATCTCTCACAGGCACATCCCTGGATGAGGAAGCACAACCCCTTAGTCATTCAAAATATGTATTTAACCACTTACTGATTGCCGCTTTATAAACCTATGCATTCTTTTTCTTATACCATCCACCAAATGTGGATTTGTGTCCTGCTTTGAATAATTAAAGCGTAGTCATTCTGATGTAGCATTTGTGCTCCGTGACAATAAAATACACGGTTGAAAACATTATTTCTTAAAATAAATTGCTCAACATAATTTTAAATACATGGTTATATCATACCAATAGGATACATTATTATTTTCTCTACAGACAGAAAAATGTTTACCTAAAAACGATGCAAATTATGACTGTTTACATTTATTAAAGTAATTAAATAATACACTAAAATATATATTTACCAAAGTGTTAATTTGAGTAAATATAAATCTTCTTCTAGAAAATTGAATAAGATAAGCAGCGAAATCACATGACTGTACACACGCTAATTATGGTTAGATTTAGACAGCATACTCAAAATTTGCACTATTGACATGTATAATCTCTACATCATACATGTCGATGGTACAAATCTCGACAATGCTGTCTAACCCTAACCATAAATAGCATGGTTACAGTCATGACAACTGTCTATGTTGACATTTCCATGTCGGCATGGTGAGTCATGGCAGCTTACTCCAGTCTAAGACCTCCCAACATGACCTATGTCAGCAGTGTGATAATGTTTTACTCCTGTTTTCCCTGCTTATTTTAAAATTCCAATAACCTGGGCTGAAATAATTGATGTTAAATGCATTTTTTACAACAGAAATTCATTTAGCCATTCCAGTTTACTGCAATTGGACAATGAGTGGGAGAAATGTGAGCAGTACATTATTACACTGTGAATATAGACCACATTTGTTAGTCTGTTGTCTGTCTTTTTTTGTCCATCTACAATAGTCTTGTTCACCTTCCAATGATTGCAGCACAGACTATGGCCCCTATTCAATTTGAGCCGAACCGCGATACTTTTTTGCCTCCCGGACTTTTCGCCTACTCTGCATGTTTTGCAGGTGGAAAAGTATCGCGCGCGTGCCCGCGTATCGCCGTATTCAATTTGAAAGTAGGTGAAAACGGGACCTGGCGAAACAAACAAGCGGAGAGTCCTGTCAGATTTGGGGAAATCAACCTGACACCCCCCAAAAGATGCTCTGATATGGGAGATAGCTATGGTTACCCCGATTTGGCTTGCTGAAGGTATTTGTTGTTTTTAAATGGGCTCAATAGCTGCTAAATAGCGTATTTGTATAAGTGGTGAAGAATAGTATTCTGGAGGTTTTTTTGAAGAAAATAACTCATCCCAGCAAATTTGGGGTACTTGAAAATGGGGGCCAGCATATTTTAAGGTTGCTAAAGTTAAGTTGAAAAAATCATGAAAAATCCACCTGCCACAAGCACCTGCAATGATAAAAACACATGGGGCATACTTGGGGACCCCCCCAGAGTCAAGTTTGCTAGGTTTTATCTTTGTCCCCCAACTTTTTTTTTTTACGACCCCAAAATCTAAGTGATTTTTGGGGTGTCTTTAAGTGTTTTTTTTACATTTTTTTTTACACAGTTTACCTTTGGGTGACTGTCTGAAGGTTGCACGGGGGTTCCCTCAACGTTGCACCCCAAAACCCAAATTCTGCACTTTTTTCCGCCTGCTATTCATAGGCAAATCTTTTCGCCTATTATACTGCATTGACTTTCCGCCTAGATGGAAAGTCTTCCAAATTGAATACGGAGTAAAATCAAAACAGGCGAAAATGACATAATCGGCAAAAAGTTTTAGCCAAAAACACGCGAAAACGGCTTTTCGCTTCAAATTGAATACGGGCCTAAGACTCCATAGACAGATGTAAAACCACCAGTCAGTATGTACACTTAAACAAGAAAAGATGATTTGCATATGTCTGTGTTTATCAAACCTCTCCTCTAGAATTGTACCCAAACAGGTCATGTGCTAAAGATTTCTCAATGTCACACCATGTGTGGTAATTACTAGCTCAATTAATTATGAGCCTAAAAGTTGAAGGTTACAGCTATTCCAAATTAGTCTGCTTGTTAAAATAAACTGTCATACCTTTCAATATTGTCCACACTTCTCAGCATTTCTACAATGGAACGCAGATGTTGAATGCAAACATCAGAAGTTAATCCTGGGGGTAAAAAAGTACATTTGTCCTTTTATACAATATTAATTGACAATATTGTGTTTGTGAAAAAAAAAACCATAATATTTTATTTTTGTCATTCCGCAAAGATAAGCAAGGATGGTGTAGTGGTTATCATTACTGCTTCACAGCACTGAGATCTTGGCTTCATTTCCCCTCAAGGCCCTATCAATGTGGAGTTGATATGTTCTCGTCATGTTTGCGTAGGTTTCCTCCAGGTACTCTGACTTTCTCCCACAATCCATAAACTTGCTGGTAGATTAATTGGTTTCTGACCAACCCATTGGTTTCAGAGGAGGTTTTAGTCAGTATTTTACATTCTAATAATGATCCAGCCAGACATCTTGAACATTCCAAGAGAACAAGTTCTCACTAAGGCTGATCCTCGGACTGCAACTGGATGAAACTACACACTAGCTGCTGTGGACACCCAAAACACAGAAAAAGCATTGCTGAGGAGGAGGCACTGACCGTTTTACTCAGAATTGTACATAGGTACAGGGGGAGGGCTGGGCCCCGGGACAGTCCTGGCCCCATAGCAGCTGCACCCCCTGTACCTATGGTAGATACGCCACTGATCACGTGTTAAGGTATTTCATTGATTCTGATATGTATAATTTTCAGATTTTTTTTACTCTTCTTCCTAAAGACTTCCCAAAATGAAACTTATGCCAAAGAGATTGTATTTAACTGTATAACATAATTTATGTACAAAAACATTCAACATACTGTTTTAAATATTCAAGGTCAAAGGTCACATCATGTGACCTTGAAATGTAGAAGTCAATATTTAAATATATATTTTTTTAAATGAAAACTATGGTCTCTTAGCTTCAAAACAAGACCAACATGAAGGTCCTACCACAATTAGAAGCATGATTCGATTTAGTTGACCTTGCAAGCATACATTTTAAATTTATTGTTCATGTTTGCAACCCTGTTGCATAAACACAGCGTATCACTGAGGGCTAAACTTTTACATATGAAAGTTACTTTTTGTCATCTACCATCCTTCCAAAATTCATGAAAATTTTAGATGGTCAGGTTGGAAGCTGTGAGGATTTGGCATGGAATGTCCCCGGATTCATTTCCAAATACCTGGTCGGCAGATGACAACTACCAACCAGTGAGTACAGCAATTTGCCAGCCACTTTAATAAGTAGTCTGACTGCAAGCTCAAGTGCCAAATTGGTAGGACTCTTCCAACTCCTGGCACCCATGTGTATACAGTATAGCATGTGGACAGCATAAGACAGTATCTGATGAACCCAAATAAAACTCAAGTTATTTATTATACAATAGCCATACAACCCTAACCTCTGAGTAAACCAGTATATTTGTAAAGTGTTCATCAAAAAGCAATTTAGTTTTCAGTCTACCTATCTATTGTCTGGTGGAAATGAAAGTATAAAATAGTTTGGAAATTCCCAGAGATGTTAAAGTTCCCCAATTAGAGTATGGCACAAGGAATGTTAGGGGAGAGAAAGATTTATTTTCTTGCCTGATCTCAGATCCTATAACATGTTGAAATGAGATGTGAGCACATTCAGCTGTAGACTGATGCAAAAGCATTTGATATCCTTGAGAATCAGAGTATTACATGCATAGCTTGTTAACATGACAATGCAGCACATGATAGATGAGATGAGAAATTGTTTCTTTGTAAAAAAGCAAAAATGAGTTTAATTTCTATACAATGCAAACAAGTTATGAACACATCATATGTCATAAAGTGTGACTAGATCAAACAAATACAAAAGCAGCCCATATTTAACTTTAGCCAACTGTTCTAAAAGTGTTGTTAGTTAGGAAAACATACCTTCAACTTTACGGAGCAATGCCAATACAAGAGCAGTATTTTTGTGTAGGCAATAAGCTCTCAGTGGCAGCTTGGGCTAAAATTATGGAAACAAAAATAAAATAAAAAAAATGAAGAAAACACACATACAGTTACAATAGATTATTATAAAGATCTACTGTACTCACATAACCGTAACCAATCCAGATCTAGCCCCACACAAATCATATTTATATCAATATTTAAAAGAATAGGAAGATAAATACTGTTTCTCTAGTGAGCATTATTTTTGGCATCTGATACATACAGCAGCAATTGAAAAATTCAGTACCACAGAAGAGAAAATGTATTGGCTAATTTATCAACATTTTATTTAGGTGCAAAATTTGCATTAATCACACAAAGTTAAAAAGTATTGACCAATGCAGCATACTACATATAACAGAAGAAAATTAAATTTAAAAAAGTGTAGTTGTGAAATCCCTCACAGAAGCCGTCAGTCACAAGTTAAGGGTTGTATGTTCTCTCTGGGTGAAAACCTTGCACTTTGCTTAATAATCTTTATTTAACTGAAGTACTTTGGAACTATGTAAATTGGACTCAAACATTGATTACACCCATGAGTAAATCAGGCCAATCAATTCCACCCTAGTGGAGGATACTAGGTTTATTACTTTAGAATAATTCTCCTTATCACTATTACTAAATTATACTCACTCGTTAAATCATTTATTAACATGATATATTTTCAAATTAAGCATTTTACCATTTGGCAATTTTGGCAGGTTCATCTAAAACTGCTAAACTAGTGCTATTTCATTTGTTACATGTTTATTAAACTTTTGCTCACTAATTTACTCCTTTTGTAGCTAAAATCCTTTTGAACTGTTATTTTTTCCTCCAATTTCCAGTAATCAAAACCTACAGTATGTCTAAAAGTATAATCTAAATAAATAAAATGAATAATCTAAATCCCAGTGTTCTTATAAAGAAATGATCCTCACTCTAATATAGTGAACGGTGAACTAACAAAGAAAAAAAATGTAAGTGTACATTAACACGAAAACACACTCCATGTGTATAATGTTACATTCTTCCAGATACTGTAAGTATTTTTTCCTACTATAATGCTATGTGATAAAAACAAGACAGAAATCGAAAGACATTAATGGCATGCCATGTACGCTGTCCACACCAACAAAAATAATATGTGGAACTAACCTGTTGGAAAGTGATTTCTTTATCAGGACCCATCCATTACATATACATTTGTGTAGCCAGCATACATGCCACTTCATAAAGGCCATTTGATCTCTATCACCAGTTCTCAAATGGCTTTTGTTGTGTTCCACTTGGAACATCTTTCAACAAATATTTTATCCAGAAAAGCACTTCTTAAAACCATCCCAAGCTTTCTAATTTATTTAGCTTGGTCCGATATGGAATAATGTAGTGTTCACTCTAGGTCCGGCGGCAGACAGGGCCGTGTCGGAAAAGGGGGTGTGGCCAATGAAAGGGAGCGTGTCTTTATGATGCGTCTCCTTTTTGACACTCTTGGGGGCGTGCCCAGCACTTCCGGACATGCCGGGCAGCCCCCAAGCGCCCGGCGTTCATTCACCGGCGGTGACCGCTGCTCTGCTGTTTACCCACCCACGGGACAGTGCGTCCCGCGGGTGGAGGACAGAACTTGCAAGCTGTTCAGCGGGGCGCCGCGCTGGAGGGCAGGGTGCTTTCTGTACTTCAGAAATAGGGCAGGACGTGACGCCCCGCTGAAACAGCCTAGCGGGAACGCTACGCTTTGTGAAAGACATTACTAAAATGTAGATATGATGCATCTATAACTCCACCTTCATCACAGTGGTATCTTCCACTGGCGCCAGGTGTGCAGTGCACGTGGGCACACGAGTAACCACCTGAATTATGAGTCCTGGGCTCATCCTGCAAGAGTTATGCAGTCATAGTTGTAACTTGTAGTACTCTCAGATGGGCCCCAGTGAAAGCAATGTCAGCTATGCTTGATGAACCCACTCTTATCCTTCCGTTGTGCATCACACTCACTGAAATTGTACTCACAGAAGAGGTCTACTGCTCGTGGAGCTTCTTCCCTCCTGGCTCCTATTCTTGTGCAATGGTTAAGAAACATTAACAATGAGAGTAACCAAAGTCCTTAACAAGAATGACTATTGCATGATCACTCATGTGCTTGCTTTTGATTATCGAGTTATCAACAGTGATAAAAAAATTAGTTTGGTAACTACTATTTGCTGGTGTAAATATTATTAATATCTGTACTTCTTAATATTTTCTGTAGTAAAAGGTGTTAAGTGCCAGAATCGGGGAAATACATTAAGTGCCCGCTGTCAACCGCTGGTTCAACTATCCTTCTGCAGTGCAGGTTTATATTGAATATTGATAACCACAGAGGGATCACATTATTTGAAAAAGGGGAATCTCCTCTTTCACATAAGGGTGCCTCTGAAACTATTGAAGCCAAAATGACATATATACTGTATATTCCCCAATCCGCGGACTCTACAATGATTGCACAGTGCTGGGGACTCTTTCAAACACAGGTGCTCAAGACTATGTGGGTGCCAGAATAGGGGAGAGAGAGCGCATTTAATGCTCTCTCCAAGATTTTCTGGGTTGTAAACAATTCTACAATGTTTATCCTGGAAGGGGCGAGGCTTAATGATGCAATCACAAACCCAATGTGATGATGTCATCAAGTCCTGCCCTCTCCCGGATTCGAGTGACAGCAACTATAAGGCGGGAGTCCCCCCACATCAATCCCTAAAGTGCTTAAGACAAGTCACACAAGTCCTTAGAAGCAAAGTGGTTAAAGCAGTGGTTCACAAACTTTTTCGAATCACGGTGCACGGCACCCCTGAGCCAAAAGTTTCTTATTGAGAAGTTCAGAAAAAACTAAATGAAGTAAATTGTGCTTATATGTCACCCTTAGCTTCAGTTATGTGGTGGCAGACAGGGCTGCGCTTCTTTTTGCCTACATATTTTTTGATTTGCAGCCATTAGCACTGGTTTTGCCTATCACACTGACTAAATATCTTTTTATGTGGGACTGGATCACCAACCTGTGGCACCCCTGCAAGTGTCCTGGGGCACCCCAGGGTGCCACGGCACGCAGTTTGGAAACCACTGGGTTAAAGTGAAATCTGCAACACAAACAGTTACAGATTATTAAAGTCAAGCATTTCAGTACACCAAAAATGCATGATCTGTCTCTAAGCTTCTCACGCCCCTGTGCATTTTCCTGGTGTGTCTGGTCCATTATTTTTCTGTATAAATAACTCTGATTCCTGTCACTTCTTCAATGACCTATACCACTTCCCTTAAGGGAATATTTTTGTAACTTAGCTTTACTTTCTGTCACTCAGATAACTACTGTCTGTTTGTAAAGGTATAAAACATACATCCATTAACATCCATGCTGGTGTGAATAAAAAAAACTTCATAACTCAAATCAAACAGGAAGAACCTGCTTTGCTTTAACATGACTGAGATGTTTATTCTGTCAACCTTAAGGTGTCCAGAGCAATTTTAGCTCTATTCAATATAGCTGGAGCATGTGTGAGATCATTGTGTTCAACAATGTTATCATTAATCCATGCATGTTTGTATAATTGCCCACTTTTTTCTAGAGCAGTTTTAGTTCTATTAGATAAAGCCAGCCCATGTGCGATAAAAGCTGGTCATCGGAGCCTGTTGTGTCTGGGTCCAGTAGAGATGAGCGGTTCGGTTTTACTCAGTTCTTTTTGGCAAAATTAGCGCAAGTTCGAATTTATCTTATTGGCTATCCAAACACATGAGAATCGTACACCAATAGGATTTAGTTTTCAGATGCGAACATAACAGAGCCAAAATCAAACCGTTCATCTCTACAAAAAAATCAATTAGATTAAACCAATCCCTAATGAAGGGAGGTGAGGAGGAACACCATTTTGCTGGCATCAGAGTTTTAACTGTGTTATTATAGTGACTGCATAGTGGTTTTTATAAGTATAGATCAGGATATTCAAATGGGTTAGCAGCCAAAAGCCAGGGTCAGTCGGTGTGTCAATCGCCAAAATTTAATTTGATAAAACTATGATGGCTTTCCAAAAGAATGCCATCTTTGGGCACGCCCACCAAATGTGTAGGATAGTACCGGGGGGGACGTGTGACATCTCCAGCACAGCGCAGAGACATTGTGGCAAAATTAGTTTAGTAAAACAGGAGTTCTGCATCATCTCAAAAACAAATTTGAATTGGGTATCAATTACAGAAATAAAGGGAGTGAGTTACTTGAGAACCCTGGCCTAATCTTCATCAGCTAAAGGTCTAGAGAGTTCCCTGTTCCACAACTCTGCATAATGCATAATGCGAAGGGGTGTCAAACATCCATTCCCCAAGGAGTAATTTATAAATAGTGCATTTGACAGAATTTTTTTATCTGTATTGGGAGGTATGTCCAGCTTCAGGCTGCTCTGTCTTGGAAGGGGGAACTACAGTACATGCACCTAAAGGGAGCACACAGCACTACCAGTCTTTCCTCACCATTTTCCCCTTTCCACATATGCACAGGATCTATCTTGTTCTGGGGTCACCGTAATAGGATCTACACTATACTGGGGGTCACTGGAATAAGGAAGTAGTGGGAGGGCCCAAGCACTGCACTTGTACATAGAACTACTAAATTCTTAAAACGCCCCCGCATCATCTTCCTCACTCTTCATTTTATAATGATTTCCAAAAATATGCAACAAAACATATAGATTGTAAAACAAACCCCTTCAATTTAAGTATCCCATTAAAATATATATGTATATATATATATATCTATCTATATATATATATTTAAGTTAGAAGTAAAATCTATGACCTGCGGGTATGTATTCTACTGCCACGCAAATCAATTCAAAAACCATCTACACGCAGACATCTATCTGCTCCTTCAGTATAAGTACCGTGTTGCTTGCAGCTACATCAGTCAAACTTTTCAAGCTCAAATAAAACATATTTTAGGTAAGCTGCCAAAAATTGCACCCGAGGGTAAAATATATAGAAAAGTCTACTTAAGGTCTGAGGAATAAATAAACGTGTCCACAAAAAAATTCTGCTAGAAAAACAATATTACAGAGTTGGCTAGACAGGTCACCTCCTCAGTTTCCGTTGTTTCAAACTAAATTTTATTTTATTTTCAAAATGGACTGGGTGGAGACACTATTATATAGGGAAAAGAAAGTGGAGCGTTTTTTTCAGCAGGTGGGAGGCATATAATGATACCCTTCTGTTACCAACCAAAAAGCAACTGCATAGCAGTTTTAAAAACACTATCTGGTATCTCACCAGGTTGGCATTGCAAGTTCCACCACTAAACCTGATATAGGGGGAGATGTGTGGGTTCCTTCTCCCGAACTCCCAGGAAGACATACTAATTGTTTACCTGTTTAATTGTCTATGTATATAATATTTAATTGCTGAAACAGATTCAATATATTGCTGTAAACCATGGAAATTCTATTACTTATTATGATTGGAATATACAACTATGAAACTGTTATATGTGAAAGCAGTCAATGTATGTTTTTCCTTCATGATGTCTCAATAATAATAAGTTTAAAAAAAAATGAACGTGTCCACAGTGAGTGCGAATCAGCACTTGTTTATCTAAACTAGATAGTCTTCTTACTTTTTATCTTTCAAACATTGTGAAACAGCTATCACCTGCAGCAGAGGTCATTCACAGCTACTGTACCATAGCTAGAACAGCCTAGAATGAGTGGTGACACAGCACTGTAATGATATTGGTATATCATCTGCAAATGCTGCAGTGCAAAAACAAATTTACATATCTATAATTATATAGTATATAAATATTACTGCTTACAGGCACGTGGATGAGGGGGGGAGGTATTAGTGAGCCCCACTTATTATGGGTAATACGGTCTTATGATGAAGACCTAATAAGTCAGTTCTGATCAGAGAGGTTTGGAGACCACAAAGATGGCTATCATGGATAAGTCAATTGTTAATGGTGCTGCGGCGTCCCACAGATATGAGATCAGGTGATGCAATGAAGGTAATTGGAGTAACGTTGCCCGGGATGACGCCTCTGCTTGTAGAAGATAATAGCCAGAGTCTGATTGGTTGCTATGGACAACATCTCCACTTCTATAAACCTGCACTTTAGTAAACATACTCCTAAATGTACATTCAATTATGCCAAGCCTGCCAGGAGGAAGATGCCAATTAACCTGACAGGACAAAATGCATTACAAAAAACATTCATGTGAACAAGTCCTTAAGGTGCGTACACACTGGGCGATAAAGTGGACGACTGAACGATATCGTTATTGTTCAGTCGTCCACTTTATCGTCCATTTTTATCCCCAAAAAGATGAACGATAATGACGACACGCGTTCCCGCGGGTCGTTCGTCATTATCGTTCATCGGGCTGACATGCAGGCCAACCTGACAATCTCGTCAGGTTGCTGCATGTCAGGGAATGGGGGAGAGAGCCCGGCGCTGAACGATAACGTTAATGATATCGTTCAGCGGCTGTGCTCAATGTCATGAACGACATTGAGCACAGCCTGCCGGGGACAACACTACACGATATCGCTCAGGGAGCATATCGTGTAGTGTGTACGCACCATTAGTGTGACTATGAATAGGACTAATTGCAGCTATTGCAATGTGTCTGCTGGGTGTCTACTGAATTGCTTGATAGATCAGTCAGCAGTGGCACACAAAATACAATGGTGTCCATGGCAAGTTCTTCTGGCTTGTAGTTATTCTAAGGTACAACTTGCACAAATAGTTGTTGCACAGGTAACATTCCTGGTAATGAATAAAGTGTCCAGAGCTCATTTTACAACAATTCAATATATTTTAAATCACACCAGTACAGTACCTGAAGATTATCCTTACTATATTCCTGGATGAAGCAATGAGTAAATAGCCGTATGATCATCTTTATTTTATTGTTCCCCTCACTTTGCAGAAGAGCAGTCCTATGTATTAGAAAGAATAATTTAATTTTAGACTTGTAAAAGAACAGTACAAGTAATATTACATACACTAAGGCTATTGTCACGCAGGCTATTGAACGCTACAATTTTTTATCCAATATAATGGAGAATTCAAAAGCTGATCTGTATCATCTCACATGCAAGTCATACCAAAGGGCATGCTGGAATTAGGTCAGACAAGATCACATGTCATACTACTCTATAGTAATACCTGACAAACAACATCTGCCCACTATCTGATAACATTGCATTGGTATAGGGTATCTATCGTTCTATCCAGCCATAGTGCAAAAATTATAACCAACACTAGGTCTTTAAGCCTAGGCTGATACTGGATGAATCGAGGGGACATATAGCATGGGGTAACTCCAAATTTTCCACTAACTCGCACTAGGCTATACCATTCGGGGCTGGTGCTACTATAGCATAGGGGAAAAACACTGTGGGGTTCTCCTGCCATAGTACCAGCCAGCCCTAGGACGGTCATTCCACTAGAAAGAAAAAAAGATATGCCCTGTAATATTAGCACTATGGATTTTCCCAATGCCCCTGGGCTGTCGGGTAAACAATAATTGGTTAATAAAAAGAAAAGTATTTTTTTATTGGCACACTACAGGTAGCAGTAAGTCATTTTATTAACACGTTAAATGGCATGCTGGCACTTCGAGAACCACAAGTACCAGCATGCCTGGGCATTCAAGGGCCACTGACACCTGCACTACACTGGTAAAATAAAAAAATTAAATATAAAGGCACCCCCTCACTCTAATGGTGCATACACACGGCCAGATTTTTCTTCAGATCTGAACGATAACGATTTAAAAAATCGTTCAATCGTTCATATCTGAAGGAAAATCTGACATGTTTGTCAGATGTACGATAAACGATGCGCGTTCCCGCTTGTCAGATAACGATATCTGACAACTGATGTGTTTGCAGTCAGATTTGGACGATTCCATTCATTTTAATGCAGTCAAAAATCGTTCGTAGCTCAAATCGTTGGTAAAATCGTACATCAAATCGTTCTATTGTTCATCTGACACATCTGACCATGTGTACGCACCATAAAGGTGCGTACACACACACAACGATTTTTTGAATAATTATCGATAACGATATCGCTTATCGTTCAATCGTTGATAAAATCATTCACTTTCTGAATTAAATCGATGAACGATTATCGTTCATGCGTGTTCACATTTGTAGTTCAGTCAGACTGACCAACTCAACGATTTTCAGTAAGGGAATGTGCAAAAATCGTTTGTAGTTAAAAAAAAAAATCATTACATTTAGTAAATGAACAATTTTAGTAAATGATTTTTGTTCATATTTTCAAGGGAAAAATGACCGAAAATCGTTTACTAAAATCGACTTTATGACTCTCTTAAATCCTTAGCTATGGTCCTCTTCTGTCCATGAACAGATCAAATACAAAATGCCAGCCTGGGACCTTACTGTAAGTTTACCAGAGACATAAATACTGATTGGAAAATGTTCTTCAATAAAAAGTACAGTATAAGGAACATGTAAGATCAGAGCTGCTGCAGGATATGAAAATGTGAATTTTGTATTGCAAAAGCACCTGCAGGCATTTCCGGGCCAACTTAAAGATACTTCCAGGAAATCCTTTATTCTGGTACAAAAATATGCACCAGACAAACCACTGACAGATTTGTTTAAATAAAATCTGCTGTAGATGATTTGTATCCATGTAACTTCCAAGTAGCCATGAAGTGAAGGTCAAGTTTAATAAGTCTGAAGTGTAAATAGAATAAACTGTGCAGAGAAACATGTGCTGCTCAGCCTCCTTGTGGATATGGTGGATATAGCCTAGAAATATGGCTATTCATTTCAAACACATTCGTTTGTTTTTTCTAATACTGTATTTTAGTTTAACTTTCATTGGCAGATTAAACTGTAGAAAAAAGTATTGTTATTGTCTCATCCAAGTGTGTACAGATATATATATAGATATATAGATATATAAGAAGTCCACATGGGCCATTATAGAAATATATAAATACCATTAAGGGGCCTATTCATCATCACTTAATTTCTACAAAAGTAGGTGAAGATTAAGATTTTCACCTATTTTTGTGTAAATTAAGTGTAAGCTCCATTCCTCATTAATGTAACACAGGAGATATCACTGATACAAAATAGTATATGGGATGTGGAAATTTGGAAATTCATCAAGTTCCGGAAAAGCATTTTATTTGGAACTTGACAGTGATACAATTCTCCCTCGATAATTTCCACAGTCCCCATACTATAGTATGGGGATGTGGAAATTATGAAATGCATCAAGTTCTGAAAAAGCATTTTATTCGGAACTTGACAGTGATGCTGAACGCCACTCTGAGGTGCGTACAGCATCCGATACAGCAGAGGGATCTGAAAGATCCCTCCCTGCTGTGTCCTCTTACCTTCCAGCGGCTCTCCGAGCTCTCCTCCTGTGAGCCGGAGCTTAGGGAGAGGGCACAGCAGCACTGGCGGGGGACTGGCGCTGTGGGGCTGCATGATCTGAGCGGGGGTCACAGGCCCCCGCTGCAACCTGGCAGGGGGGGGGAGCGAGGGGGGAGGAAGGTCTCAGGCATCGGGTATATCCCGAGCTGAGCGGGGGTTTGAGGAGGCGAGCGAGCGGGAGGCCAGGTCTCAGGCTACGGGGATATCCGGGGTTGAGAGGGAGGGATCGAGGACGCCGAGGGGCAGCTTGACTCTGCCGGCTTCTCTCCTGTCTCTTCGCAGTCTGTCTTCAAGCTACACATGCGCAGCTTCAAGACAGGCTGCGAAGAGTGATGGCAGCAGGAGAAAAATGCCCTTTTTCCGAAAAGCTGTCTCCGCAAAAGGAGCAGCTTTTCGGAAGTGATAATTAAGTATAGGAGGCATGATGAATGCCTCCTATACTAGGACTGAACTCGCAGCGAGTTCAATCCTTAATTATCACTAGGGAAATGTTTCTCTTCATGAATAGGGCCCTAAGTGTTTGGGGGGAATTTAATTCAACGCGCTATTGAATAGTGACGAGAGGGACTCCCGCAGCTATTCAATACACCGTGCTGTTTGGGCGCGCTAAGGATTTCTTCTCGCACCCCCCTGGGGATGCGAAGAGAAATCCAACCAAAGTGCCGGGTGCGCAGCTGTTTTTCTACATAGCGCGGCGCTAACAGCCGCGCGCCCGGCACTTTGGTCAGAGAATGCCGTTTACTGCGCTTTAACACATTTGTTAAGGCGCGATGACCGCGATAACCGGCATTCTCCGACCACACAGCGCACTGAATTCAATAGCTTCGTGAGCTCGCTCCCGGCACTATTCAATTTGCGTTGAATTGAATCGCCCCCTTTAATTGCAATATTTCTTACCTCATGTCTGCATTGTATTCTGTTAACTTTTTTGTTGCTTTTCTTTCAATAACAGATGATTTGTGTATATGGGATATCACATGAACAGACAACTGAGTAAATGCACTCTGGAAATGTTGAGTCGTGGAACAGGATATTTATAGAAAAATAAACGGTATAACAAATATATGAAATCCATATTCCAAGGATTTCAGTTGTCTTTGTAGGCCTGTCTTTTACATGTAATACCATTGAAAACAATAATGTCAGTTCCGAATGTCTAATACAGCAGAGCAAACATTCATGCCCAGTTGTCTGGAAAGGAGTCTGTTTTTACTGGAAGGATTTGTGGGCCAAAATAAATGTGGAGGTTGAAGTTAGCACTCTCCAATCGCGATGGGCATTGCTAAATGTGGATAAGTTGCATGAGAGGGCCTAATTTTTATGCTTTAATGGACAAACAAGGTTCCACTTTGAGAAAAGGAATTATTTAAATGAGCTAGTGGGACACAAGTATGGGTAAGCGCACAGGCTTTACGCCACTAAAGGACTTGAAGTCGGGTGCCAGCAATCCAACCTCATCCATATTCAATTAATGGGACACATTTATCACCTCTCAGTTGCACATTTTAGCATACTTTCACCAATGCAGTAAAAATATTAAAACACATTAAAGTAGCAGGCAGTGACAATAAAAAGACAGTCCCGATGTCATTCACTCTAATAAATAGTTTAAAACAAATAGGAGGGGATAGAGGTATTCTAAGATAAAAATATGAGATATGGTAAGAACTTACCCTTGTTATCTCTATTTCTACGAAGTCCATAGGGTTCCACAGGATACCTTGGGGTATAGGTGTGACGTCAGTCGCAGGGCACCAAAGAGTTAAGCTTTCAGCCTCCCAGGATGCACTAGGTCCCCCTCCTATACCCCGCCCCCGGGCCAAGGCACCTCAGTTAGTTACCAAGCCATAGGCCGGAGGAGGAGAAGGAAGAGAGAGAACAAAGATCTGGACACATACAAGAATCACATTCTCACCAGAGGGAGACGGAAAACCGGTGACCAGAGCAAAGCCCATCTGCAGCACAGGTGCGACAGGGCGGGAGTCCTGTGGAACCCTATGGACTTCGTAGAAATAGAGATAACAAGGGTAAGTTCTTACCATATCTCATATTTTCTACTTCAGGGTCCATAGGGTATCCACAGGATACCTTGGGGATGTCCCAAAGCAGTATCCTTTAAGGGTGGGGACGCTCCTGTGCAGAAAGGAGAATCCGCCGCCCGAAGGAAGCATCCTGAGAGGCGAAGGTGTCAAACCTGTAATACCTCACGAAGGTATGGACAGAAGACCACGTAGCAGCCTTGCAGATCTGAACTGCCGAGGCACCACGTCGAGCTGCCCACGAAGGACCCACAGACCTAGTGGAATGAGCCTTCAGAGAAGGAGGGACCGGTAGGCCTTCATGAAGATAAGCTTCAGAAATAGCCATACGGATCCAGGCTGACAAAGTTTGCTTTGAAGCAGGCCAACCCTTTTTACGGAAGCCATAGAGGACAAACAAAGCGTCCGACTTCCTAAACGAAGAAGTGCGGTCAACATAAGTCCTTAAGGCCCGCACAACATCCAAAGAGGCCTCACCCACGGAAAGACCCGGTGAGTTAAAGGCCGGAACAACTATTTCCTCGTTAACATGAAACTGGGAAACAACTTTGGGAAGAAACTCGGGCCGAGTGTGGAGCACTGCCCTGTTCCCATAAAAAACCAAGAAAGGGGGTTTACAAGAAAGAGCCCCTAACTCAGAAACACGTCTGACCGAAGCAATGGCCAGAAGGAAAACAGTCTTAGCTGTTAGCCATTTAAGATCCACTGAGCCCAGTGGTTCAAACGGCGGTCCTTGGAGAGCCCTCAGGACCACAGCCAAATCCCAAGGCGCCACAGGTGGAACAAAGGGCAGCTGAATGCGGAGAACACCCTGCATAAAGGTGCGCACATCCGGGATTGTAGCAATCCTACGGTGAAACCAGACAGATAGGGCCGAAACCTGTACCTTCAAAGAAGCAAGGCGAAGCCCATGATCTAGTCCCGCTTGCAGGAAGGCGAGAATCCGAGACAGACGAAACTCCCGCGGTGCATAACCTCTCGGTCGACACCACTGGAAGAACGTATGCCACACGCGATGGTATATCCTCGCGGAAGACGGTTTCCGAGCTCGTAACATGGTACGCACCACAGAGCTGGAAAACCCCCGGGACCTCAGCATGGCCGTCTCAACAGCCACGCCATCAAAGACAGCCGAGTCAGGTCCGGGTGAAGGCAAGGACCCTGAAACAGAAGGTCCGGTCGTAGCGGCAACCGCAGAGGACTGTCCACGGACAGACCCTGAAGGTCTGAGAACCAGTGCCGTCTGGGCCACGCGGGAGCTATCAACAGGAGCGTCCCTCCTTCCTGTTTGAATTTCCGGATTACCCGTGGAAGAAGGGAGACCGGAGGGAACAGGTATGCGAACCGGAACGTCCACCGGACGGACAGAGCATCCACCAGAGACGCCCCTTCGTCTCTTGTGCGAGACCCGTACACCGGCAACTTGTTGTTGTGCCGGGACGCCATGAGGTCGATTTCTGGAAGACCCGACCTGTCCACCAGTAGTTGAAAAACGTCCGGGTGCAGGGACCATTCCCCCGGATGAACGTCCTGGCGACTTAGAAAGTCCGCCTCCCAATTTAGCACTCCCGGGATGAAGACCGCTGATATGGCCGGATATGGCCGGAAGATTGCGCTCCGCCCAAACCAGGATCCGAGAGACCTCTACGAGAGCCGCCCAACTGCGAGTTCCTCCTTGCCTGTTTATGTAGGCCACGGTGGTAGCGTTGTCCGACTGGACCTGCACCGGGCGACCCTGGAGAAACCGCTGTGCCTGCTGGAGAGCATTGAAGACCGCACGGAGTTCCAAGATATTTATTGGAAGCTCCGCTTCTGTCGGCGTCCACCTGCCCTGGAACAAGTGTGGACCCGAAACTGCTCCCCAGCCCCGAAGACTGGCGTCCGTTGTCAACAGAACCCAATTTGGAACCCAGAACGGACGTCCCTTGTTGAGGTGGGTCGTCAGTAACCACCACGCAAGGGACAGGCGAACCTCCTGGGTGAGCACAATCGTCTGGGACTTCAGAGACTGAGGCAGCCCGTTCCACTTGGACAGGATCAGGTGCTGCAGAGGTCTGGAGTGAAACTGGGTGTATTCCACCATGTCGAACACCGACACCATGGAGCCCAGTAACCTCATCGCCGAGTGTAAGGACACCCAGCGGCTGTGCAGGCAACTGCGCACCCTTGACTGTAAAGCAGAGATCTTGTCCTCCGTCACGAAGATCCTTTGCTGTCCCGAGTCCAATAAGGTTCCAAGATGCAGAATCCTCCGAGACGGGATTAGAGTGGACTTCTGCCAGTTGATTAGCCAGCCGTGCCGTTGCAGCAGTGCAATGGTCAGGTCCAAGTGGCGTAACAGGAGTTCTGGAGATCCTGCCACCAATAACAGGTCGTCCAAATACGGCAACATGCGGACTCCCTGCAGCCGCAGAGAAGCCGCCATGACCGCCATGACCGCCATCACCTTGGTGAAAACACGTGGTGCTGTTGCCAGGCCAAAAGGTAACGCCCGAAACTGGAAGTGGTCGCTGCGGATTGCAAACCTGAGGAACTGTTGATGGCGCAAAAGAATAGGGACATGCAGGTAAGCGTCCTGTATGTCCAATGACACCAAGTAGTCCCCAGGTTCCAGCGCCAGAATGATGGACCGTAGGGTCTCCATCCGAAACTTCGGGACCCGCAAAGACTTGTTGAGTGCTTTGAGGTTGAGAATCGGACGATATGACCCATTGGGTTTCTGTACCAAAAATAGATTTGAATAGAAACCCTGGCCCCTCTGGGAGAATGGAACAGCCACTATAACTCCAGCCTGGAGCATAGTGTGCAATACCTTCCGCAGCTCCGTAGCCTTGTTCCGGTCTGATGGGAGACCCGTGGTGAAGAAGCGAGCCGGGGGTCTGTGCCGGAAGGAGGGCGTATCCGTGGGAAACCACCTCCAGAACCCAAGTGTCTGTCGTAGTGGTCGACCAACACTGGGCGAACTGTAGCAGGCGGCCTCCCACCCTGGGATCCCCCAAAGGGAGGCCCGGACCGTCAGGCCGCAGGCTTGTCATCTGGCTTGGGGGCCGGACGTCTGGTACTCCATGCCTGCTTCCGGGGCTTGACCGATTTCTTAGGGCCAGCCTGTCGAGGAAACGACTGTGGTTTGGGCCTGCCCTGGGCCCTAGATGACCGAAAGGACGATGGTCCCGAACCAGAAGGAGCAGCGGCCGACGGGAGACAAGCAGATTTGGCTGCCGCCAGCGTGGCCATAATCTTGTCCAGATCCGGACCGAAGAGAACTTCTCCGGTAAACGGCAACGCTTCCAGACCTTTCTTGGAATCTGCGTCCGCCTTCCAGGATCGCAGCCACAAGGTGCGACGAGCAGCTACCGCTGCTGAAGAAATTCTAGACACCAGAGTACTAATGTCTAGAGCCGCCTCGTTGATGTAGGTGGCCGAATCACGGAGATTGCCAATCAACTCCGCCTGTTCGGCCGGACAGTCGGATTCAAAAGAAGCCTCTAATGAATCCGCCCAGCGCTCCATCGCTCTGGCAACCCAGCAAATGGCCATAGCCGGCCGTGCTGCCCCCCCTGCAAGGGAATAAGCGGACTTCAGGCAGATTTCTACCTTGCGGTCCGTAGCATCCTTAAGGGAGGACATGGATGGCATCGGCAATGTGGCACTACGGACAAGACGGGTCACGTGAGAATCCACCTGTGGAGGGGATTCCCACTTAGCAAAATAATTATCCGCGAACGGATAAGCCACCGCCAGGCGTCTCTGCGGCTGGTATCTTTTGCCAGGTTGTTTCCACGCCTCCTCTAAATGGTCCACCAACTGACCCGAAAGAGGAAAGACTGTGGCATCGCCCTTCACATCTTTGAAAAAGGCATACTTAGATTTAGCCGCTGGGGGAACTTCGTCCTCAATCACCAAGGCTGTGCGGACCGCCCGAATAAGTCCAGGAATATATACTTTGGACTTAGTATGGAGAGGTTCCTGATCGTAAGGATCCAGAATCTCCCCATCATCAGACGTCCCTTCGTCATCCTCATAAGGAGCGGACAGAGACGCCACCGGCCTTTTATGAGGCCGCATCACAGACTCCCCTTGCAACACATACGACAAGTGCTGTACAGAACTCGTCAGGGAGTTAACCCACGCTGGCTCCTGAGAACCCGGGAGCGGGGAAATAGGGAGACTGTGGGGTACCACCAATTGTCGTGGGAACCCCTGCATGGGTGACGACACCACAGACTGCTGGGACAAACCCATCGGAGTAAACGCGGGCTGCGGAGCTAACTGGCCCACTAAAGCTGTTAACGCCTGAGCGAAACAAGCCCAGGGCGGCTCCTGTACCGGTGCTGTAACCGTAATAGGCCGCGTCATGGACAAACACTGCCGGCAAAGGCCCTCCGCGCTACCCTCCCCCTCCGCTAACGGTACTTTGCACGTGGTACACTGTAGCCGGAGGGGAAAATCACTTTCAGACATGATGGCAGCACGTATGTGACCTCTCTCACCAATTAAGTATTAAATAGGCGAGAGACCACCCTGCAGCACCGCACCGCAAGGGCTTTAGCAGAAGAACAGGGACAGTAATAAAGCTGACAGTTTAGAGAAGAAAAGTTACAGGCAGCGCTAGCACAGTCACATACAATGCAGAGAAATAACAATTCCTGCACTAACAGCGCTGATCACTCAACTACACAGACACAGGGCCTGGTAGGACACAGCGCTGCATACACAGACCTGAGCCACAGCGGAGGAGAGGTATGCGGGGGGACCCAGACCACGATGCTTCCGTCCAGCGCTTCCAGCAGCGTTCACCATGCGTTCTGGAGAAGATGGCCGCCGAGGAGCAGAGAGGAGGCTGGCCTGGGGGAGGAGCGCTGCCACAGGACCAGTCGGCAGCATGCAGAGAGGGCTGTGTGCAGCGGGGGAGGCGCCGGCTGTGAGACAGGGAAGGCGCGCTCCCCTGGCATGCATTTAACCCCTGGGACGCCGCAGCGCTACCGCTCTGCTGCGGTCCGCTGTCCCAGGGGGTAGTGGAAGCGCAGGTTGGTCGCCTGGCTCCATGCTGCAGCCAGTCCCCAGGGAGCCCCCTGCCTGGGGACTTAGGACCATGTGATCAGCGGGGACCCACCGCGGGACCCCGCTGCTTACCTCTGTCCCCCTTGAATCCGGCCATGGTCTGGAGCATCTGGGGTCACCGCTAGCTGTGACCCCAGACGCCCACCAGCATCCCCGGATCAGTACCGGCGTTCTGGTACCGGCGGGGTGTAGGGAAGACAGCATGGACGTCAGGACTGACTGTCCATGCTGTTCATCCAGATGTGCAGCCACAGCTGCATGAAGAAAAAGCTTCAGGGGCTCTTCTAGCCCCCACTCCAACAGGTGCACCCGACTCCGGCCGGGCACCAAACTAAACTGAGGTGCCTTGGCCCGGGGGCGGGGTATAGGAGGGGGACCTAGTGCATCCTGGGAGGCTGAAAGCTTAACCCTTTGGTGCCCTGCGACTGATGTCACACCTATACCCCAAGGTATCCTGTGGATACCCTATGGACCCTGAAGTAGAAAATGTAAATGTAAAAAGTGAAATGAATGAAAGTGGACATTTGCCAGTTAGCCATGTACATTTTATGGTGTATCTGCAAACTCGCAAATGCAGAAGCATCCCCCATTTACAGGGGGGAATTAAAAGTCTAGGAATGAAATACAATAGATAGACAATAAGGACTACTTGTGCAAAAACAGATGCAGTGGAAAGAGAAGCAAGTTCTGCAATTGTGCAAATTGTAGATGATGATTAGTGCTCCATATTACCTTACTCTAGCTAATACCACCACATAGATAAAACAAATAACAAAAAAAGTTTTCCAGCACAATACAACTTAAATCTACTTTTAAGTGTGTACACTGATTTACCAGTGTACAGTTTTACGCATATAACTATATTAAAACGAAGTAAAAAAGTAGCTTTTTTTTAACACATATAATGACTAACCTATGACTGGAATATTGTAGTCTCAAAGTATATGATTGGACTGGTAAAGTATCATTTGGACAATACAGATAATATTAATACATACGTAGAGATGTGTCCTCATACATCTAGCCTCAATACACCCCAGGTCCTGTGCTACTTTGCTAGCATCTGGCATCTTTTTTTTTGCTGACAATGCATCTAAGTCGCAATGTGATGGGACTATGAAGCACCAGCAGACTGTGCTGATTAATTTGACATGCGACTCTTGTATATCTGTGTGCACCAGAGTCTGTATATGAAGCACAATGGAACTTGAAGTGAAAAAAGCTGTCTCCGCTACACTGACTGTAGCACTTTGTATACAGATTTAGAGACTCAGTTGCACACAGATATACAAGTGTCACATATCAAATTAATCAGCACAGTCTGCTGGTGCGTGACTTAGACACATTTTTTTCTTTTTAAATGTAACAAAGAAGCCCGGCGCTAGCAGCTTCTCACAGGACCTGGCAAGCTGAGATGGGCTTTTTGACGCAACTGCAGCAAAGATGTGTAAGGACACATCTGTAAATGTAATGTGGTTGCTGTCTGTAACAAAGGCTTACCTGAATATGTCATCAGTAACTCTGAAGATGGCCGGGTGACATGCAGCTTGTGGCTACAAAGAAAAACACAAGTGAATTACATAAAGGCATGTGCTGCCTAATGCCTTAAGCTTAAGTGTGAAATAAAAACAAAACTAAACAAAAAAACGTTGGAGTTATATGTAAGCTGTCAGGTTAACCTCTACCTCTCCCACAAAATCATTTATGTTTTCAATGTTTTCTCCTTCAAAACATTTTGATGGAAAATGGGTATCTCTCGCTCTCTCTCTATACATATGTACACATGTATGTATGTAAAGGAGACAAAAAGGCAAGTGCTGAAGGTGCAGCATGTATCGGACATTATACAATTATTCAGACATATTTCTGTGTATTTTATAGAAGTGTATATGGGATTATCTGTTGACATATCTGTTGGTATAAGATGTTTATGTAGAGTACAGTGATTGATAATAACATATGTAATGTATTGCTGTGTGGTGTTTGTGAGTTCTCCCTGAGCCGGTGTGCACTGATTACCTCCCTACTACAAAGACAATAGTAATTGCCTTCTGACAAGTAAAGCGTGTGTACAGTACGTGTACATATGGTAGACAAAATAAATTGGGGCAGGGACTGATTTGATGCTAATCCTAATAATATGTGAAATGAAGTTCATATATGCAGCTTGTTCAATTTCCTTACAATTGTACAACTTTGCAGAATTACCAGCCTCAGTGATGCTAAAAGAAATAGTTTAAGGTAGACTTGAAGTCTACTGCATTTAAGTAGATTTAAAGTTCTGATATTACTGGCAAAGACAAATATAATGTCTTCCTGATAAAAACAGGATGCAGCTTACATGACTCCCAAAGGCTACAGAAAAAGATTTTGAAACAGGCTACTTTTCCAGAAGTGTAGAAGACATCCAATCTTTCCAGTGCCATGAAAAATGCATCAATGTCACCGTTTAGAGAATTTGAGGACACAAAAGTCTACTGCTATGATCTTTACTTAGCTCTCTCTTTTTTGGAAGTAAAACACACAATCAAGTGTGGAAAATAGTAGGTTCCGTATATTTGAAACAGTAAAACAAGTTCACACTTTCCTAAAAATAAAAAAGGCTACAATATAGCAGGCTACACTTGTTAAACACAGGGCTTGAAACATATTTTTTTCACCCAAAAATTGTGAATCACTTTCACCAAGTACGTACATTTTTATGGCAGAATTCCAGTCCTCTGCACCAAAGAATTTCTTCTGTTACACATTAATGTTGTTTGTGTATAACAGTCCACTCGAAATCAATTTCTAACATAAACATGATTGGTGCTGGTATCTCTCTCTACATGTTGGGTACAGAATGGGGGAGCTCGGGATTCCGGCGATCAGAATCCCAACACCGGCATCCCTACAGGGTTAGGACACGACACTTGTCGGTCAGTATCTTATCCCTCCAACCTCTCCCTTTCCCTCTCTCACCGGTGCCTAAACCTTACCCTCCACCCCACACCCTAAACCTCCCCCCTTAGTGCATAAGCCACCCCCGAGTGCCCCTAACCCCAGTACCTACCATCGGAAAGCCGGCGGCAAGTTTCTGACAGGATTCCGGCATCGGCATTCTAAGCGCCAGCATCCCTACTGTCGGTATTATAACCACATCTGCTCTCTACCAATGGAAGATGAGTACTACCTAATGCACATGCATATTTACATGCACAGTTTCATTTGCATCAGGGTAGTGGAGTCGAAGACAATTTTGAGTAGTTACGTACCGACCCCAGCTTCAAAATAAAAATGTATAATATATCACGGTTCAAAGGAACTCCCACACCGGAAATAAACAAGCTTGTACGGACACAAAAAGCAATTCAAGCTTGAAAATGTCCCAGGATAGGGACGAAACGCGTTGCTGCCCATTGCCTGGAGTATACTGATGCCCCAGAGTTATACTTGGATTGCTTTTTGTGTCCCATACAAGCTTGATTATTTCCGGTGTGGGGGGTTCCTTTGAACCGTGACCGTGCTACCATATGTGTGGTGAGAATATTCCCGTCACCAGCTGAGCGCTCTGAGACACCTGCGATATACAACTTTACTCGTGGAGCCTGGTGGGGTCACATAGCCGCACAGGAATCCGGCAGCTTGTGCCCGATACTTATTGAGGGTTAACATAGCTGACTAGGCTGTCTGTGGAGCTTAGTGGGGAACCACACAGCGCAGTGAGATCTAGCCACTTGAGTTTATGCTGATTACCAGACTCTCCCAGCTACTCTCAGCTAAACAGCACGATGTATCTATAAACAAACGGTGGACACATTGTATCTGATCTACAGGTATTATATACATCTTGATGGAAACAATTTGCACTTTATCACTTTTACAGTTAAACAGTTTTTATTATGAACCCGGGTCATAACATTCTCTAAACTTTTAAAGAACATTACAATTCTCTAATGAACTACAACTCATCTTTCATTTTTTCATTAATAGTTTACCTATTTATTAAGTTAGTATGATTAGTCTATATTGTTTTGTTATATGTATCGCTTATTGATTATTTTTTAAATTAATTTGTAGGATATAATTTTTATATTATATTTTAACTCGTCATATTAGATTGATTATATATTTCCAACCAGCGCGGTACTGTTTTTCCATTTAAGAGAAATTATTAAAATTAAATTCATAGCTTGATGCATATTTACTTTCATTTTAATATAGCAATGTTTTTTAACAAAATACATTTTACATTAAATTTGTTATTGCCAATTAATATTCATTACAGTCGGAGTTGGACATTAGTAATATAGTCGAAGGCAACTCCACAACTCTGACTTGCACTTGTAAATGTGTCTGGGACACTCACTGCTGTGTCTATTTTATTTATTTTAACTTTCCTTAAATCTTATTTTAACTTCCCTGCATAATATTTATAAAAATGTTGCACAAGTAATAGATACATAAGCTGGCCACACACTAGACCAACTTACATCCAACCAGCCAACTAGTTGATTGGTTGGAATGAAAATCTGGTAAGGTATGAAAGCAAATGACAATCAGCAATTTGCTCCCAAATGCCGTAAAATGGACAAAAACTGCTGTTTGAACAAATTGTTTAGATCAAACATTTAACAAAGTTGTCTGACGACCATTTTCATTTGTTTTCTGGCATTTAGGAGCAAATTGCTGATCATCAGTTACTCCCATACATTACCAGATTTTCATTCCAACCAATCAACTAATTGGCTGGTTGGATAGATAATCTTTAGATGTGTGGCCAGCTTAAGGTCTTCGTTGGAGCAAATTTGGATTTAGTACCTGGGCATATGTTACAGGTAGAATTAAATGTTGTCCACCATTAATAGCAGGGCCACGACAATGCTCAGAGTCAGGACCTTAGCTAGGGTAGTGCGGCCGGTGCCATCGCACAGGGCACCACAGGTCAGGGGGCGCTGTCTGTGCCTGTCAAATTTCTGTTTATTATCATTCTTGCTTGTAGCTTCCTTTTATTTTATCCCCAGCATCTCCTGGTCTCTCCTATCTCTTCCATGGCCCTTCCCCATGAAGCCATGGCCATTTTTTGTGTGCATTATGTCCCCTTTGAAAAATGAGGGGGGCACCAATGCTCTTTCTGGCACAGGGCACAAAAATGTCTAGTTACGGCTCTGCTCAAAGTGTAGTACTTCAAATACATAAGATTGTCTAATCGGTTGAAACGTTTACAATATATTTATAGTTTATGTTTGTATTATACAATACTAAAATGGACTACATCACCACGGATAATCTCTCAATGCTCCATAAATTGTTTTTATGAGACATCAAGTTTTAAGCACATGACATACAATAATACCCATTTTATGTAACATAATGAAAACATGTGTAAAATGTTTTCTTTCAAATACTGCCACCTAGTGCATATAAAGATGAATTTCTATTTCATATAGAAACAGTTCCAGGCTGTTTGATAGTAGCTGGTTGCAGTAATAAATATATTACTGTATTGAAAATAATTGCACTTTGATTAGTCAAACGTAATACAGACAATGTTTGTATAATTACACTGAAGTATCAGGTGCATACAAAGCACAGCACAACATAACAGGCCTGATTCAGAGGTAGACGCGGGAGCGGCTGCTTTAGCGTATTTTGCCGTATTTGAGACTGCGGCTTTACACTAATCATGCTACAAAGTCCTTCCCTGGTGTACATCCGTGCATATGACTGTGCAAGGACTGAGACACCCACTTCTAGCATCTATACACACTGCATTACTACCTGGTGCATAAAGACATAAACATGGGTCGCACCATTGAAGCTTGCACCATCCCTATGGTAGGTACAGTTTATCTGTCTGAGTATAGACCTCCTATGTGAGCGGCTCTGTACGCAACCGCTTTCAGCGTTACAGCCATGACACTTCCATAACACACCCATGAAACCCTATCTGCATGCGCCTTTTTGCCACCCGTTGCCTCCTATCCATCGCCGCAAAAAGCACCCTGCCCTCCAGGAGGAGGGCAAAAAGTGCCCTGCCCTCACAGCCTGCGGGAGCCGTTCTCACCCGCGGGACGCAGTGTCCCGCGGGTGGAGAAACATGCGGTGACCCGGTCTATGCGCCCGGCATCTATTCTCCCTGTCTGCAGGGCTTGGGGGCTGCCCGGCGTGTCCGTAAGTGCCGGGCACGCCCCCAAGAGTGACGAAAAGGGGACGCGTCTTATAGACACGCCCCCTTTTCCGATGACCACGCCCCCTTCTCGGTCGCGCGCGCGTGCATGCCCTCTCTAGCTCCGGCGCCCTGCCTCCCGTCGGAGCTAGAAGGAACACTATATATATATATATATATATATCGCTAAATTGACATTTTGTCCACCCATGCATGGAGGGGAAACTGTTAAGGAAAAAAATACTCATATAGTCATTAAACTAAGAAAATCTTTGTGGGCCATGCATGTTTTCAAACGGATTTTGTTAACTTTTTTTGTATGCCTAATACAATTCCTAACAAACTTTGGGGGCTCTATATTATTTATGAAAGAGAGAATATACATATAGACGTTGCTTATACCAGTAACGGAGATCCACAGTTTCTCATTATTACTGTGTGGGAAGGTCTCGGACGCAGGACGCACCAGATAGGAAGGGTTAGTTAGTGTGCATATTATAGTGGGTTGTAAGAATGGGACGAGCCATCATCAAGAAAAAGGAATTACACTAGGGATTCATTCACTGACCTGTGTGTTCTAAAGATTTAGGGCATAGCACTCTTTTACCCTCAAGTGTTAGCGCTTTGAATCACAATGACAGGCATTAAAGGGGCCGCAATACAATAGAGGCGATGATTCAGAGGAAGCAGTTGCAGTAGAAGCCGCAGCCACTACTGCATCTTTATTATAATGTCGGGGCTTATGGGTATCCAATTAAGACGCCTACTGGCAGTGGCGCGCATCCACCGTTGTGCATACAAGAAGCACTGATGATCATTGACCGCACCATCGGGTTGCTCCTGCCTATGGCAGACACAGAATGTCTGACGGACCATGGCTGCAGGTCTAGGTGGAACAGCGCCTTTAGATCTCCATGCAATTTCAAACTGGTAACCATCAGGAAGTATGCTCAGAGAGAAAACATCAGGCGCATGCACCCAATGCTTTCCCTGCACCTGGCTCAGAATCACCCCCCAGAATGAGCAGCAGAGACCATGTAATACAGCATTCCAGAGACCGCAATACAATAGAAAATGGTCACACATTATTCTCAGCCCCTGTATGTTTTTATAGAAATGTTCATATACGCCAACACTATGGGATAGATTTACTGAAGCTTCTAAAAATGAAAAGTAGAGGTGTTGCCCATAAAAGCAGATCATAGCTATCATTACTCTATTGCATCCAGGAAAATGGTAGACAGAAGCTTTAGTAACTCTACCCCCTACGTATCAATTTATATCTATTTAGGCCTATTTTACATCCATTTAGTGCTGTCTGTCAATTGTTTTTGTGTCAGTACAGGTGACAGTCCTGTATAGAGACCGTATCTAATTATTGGCTGTTTATACCAATTAATTTATACATAATTTTTACATTTCAACATAACAGTGCGAAAAGTAGCTCTCATTTTCTCCACATTTCATTCACCAACAGATTTTATGTTTATTAAGCTATTTTAACATTTTTAGCACTGTCTTCAAGGGCTGTAATCAGGGGTGTGCAAGTGGTGCCGTTGCCCAGCGCACTGCTACGACACGGTCTATTATTTTCATGTGGGAAATGGTCACTGACACCTCGGCTAGTAGTTTCGAAAAAAACAGGCCAGACCCACGCAGGAGAGAGGATTTCCTGAGCAGAGCAATTTGAGGCAGAACAGGAGTCAATGGATCAGGGAAGCACAGCAGAGAGTATTTCTACTTTAGTTTCGGTACATAAACACAATATTAAAATGTATATAGCTGTTGTAACAATGTTCTCTTTTATACCTTGCACCCCAAAACTCTGGCTTTCAAAAGTAAAACCACCACTCAGTTATCAAGGTCATGTGAACCCCCTCCCGATCAATCTACCCTTCACCAAAAAACAATTTGGCACTTACAAGTTTCTCCACTATTCATGGTCGCTCCTTCTAGTTCCCTCACACAGGGAGATCATCACCCTGTTAATAGAAGTTGTCTGCCACATTGAGAGATGCAAAGGACCGGGTACATATAACCAAAATGTGTTTAATTGCTGTGCCAGTGCCCACCAAATACCAGCTCCCTGATCAGCCTAAAAGTTTACAGGAGCTCACCTATCTACTGCAATACTTTGTATTTCAAATTTATTAAAAAGTACATTTTGAAAATCTTTGGATATGTTTGGATGGATCGCTTATGTTGTATACAAAACATTTCATCATGGGCTAAGCTTTCTGCAAAGTTACTTTTTTTTTTTGCAACAAATTAATACTTTGGGTGAGGACAATGTGAGTGTGATTCAGTGCTTAGAAGCGCTGCAAGTTTTGTACCTATAAAATCTCAACATTCATTCACTGCAGAGTAGATCAAAATGAATAATGTAGCCACATTGGGTTGTGGGATATCAATGCAGATCTCAGCTTGTATTCAGAGTTGGCCACAAAATAGCAGTAATTATTATCAGCGTGCATTTGCACCATCCCTATCTTTGGTGGAAGAGATCCATCCAAAATCAGACGGATCTCTACGCACGCTCACCTGGGAGAAGTTTGTAATACTCTCTACACACACAACACGCCCTCACTACACTACATTTATAGTTGCAGCCCAGTTATACCCACTCAGCACAAAGCAGACATGAGGCTGAAATGCATATTATTGTGAATCCCCGGTAGTTACTCAAAGTTGCCAATGCTTAGCTATGGCGCATGCACGGTATGAAAAATCACAAGATTTGTCTGCAAAATAAACATACATGCAACTCCGAATCAGCCAAAATAGATGCAAAGTGCAAGTATATTTTATCTCACATTATATGTTATTATTTAAGACTTTACTTCAATTTCCAAGATTTGAATATAATACTGACACCCGAAAAAACAAACCCTGAAAGCAAGGCAATGATGTGAAGCACAAGATAAACTAAATTAAGGTTTTGGAATGGCCAAGTCCTGACTTGAATCCAATTGAGATGTTGTGGGAGGACTTTAAACAGACAGTTCATGCTTGATACTCCTACAATGTGACTGGATTAAAGCAATTATGCAAAAATTCAGAATAGGCAAAATTTTCTCCATAGTGATGTGAAAGACTGATATCCAATTATCATAAGTGTTTGGTTACAGTTGTTACTGCTAAAGGTAGCACAACCAGTTATTAAGTTTAGGGGGGAAATTCATTTTTTGAACGGGTGATATACAGTCAGGTGCATAAATATTGGGACATTGACAGAATTTTCATATTTTGGCCTCTATTCATCACCACAATTGCTTTGAAATGAAACAAACAAGATGTGCTTTAACTGCAGACTTTCAGATTTAATTTGAGGGTAATTACATCCAAATCAGGTGAACGGTGTAGGAATTACAACGGTTTCTATATGTGCCTCCCACTTTTTAAGGGGCCAAAAGTAATGGGACTATCAACTCAAAAGCTATTTCATGGACAGGTGTGGGCTATTCCCTCGTTATTTCATTATCAATTAAGCAGGTAAAAGGTGATTCTAGGTGTGACATTTGCATTTGGAATCAGTTGCTGTCGACTCTCAATATGAGATCCAAAGAGCTGTCACTATCAGTGAAGCAAGCCATCATTAGGCTGAGAAATCAAAACAAACCCATCAGAGAGAAAGCAAAAACATTAGGTGTGGCCAAATCAACTGTTTGGAACATTCTTAAAAAGAAAGAACGCACCGGAGAGCTCAGCAACACCAACAGACCCGGAAGACCATGGAAAACAACTGTGGTGAATGACAGAAGCATTATTTCCCTGGTGAAGAAAAACCCCTTCACAACAGTTGGCCAAATCAAGAACACTCTCCAGGAGGTAGGTGTATATGTGTCAAAGTCAACAATCAACAGAAGACTTCACAAGAGTGAATATAGAGGGTTTACCACAAGATGTAAACCATTGGTGAGCCACAAAAACAGGAAGACCAGATTAGAGTTTGCCAAACAACATCTAAAAAAGCCATTACAGTTCTGGAACAACATTCTATGGACAGATGAGACAAATATCAACTTGTACCAGAGTGATGGGAAGAGAAGAGAAGGAACTGCTCATGATCCAAAACATACCACCTCATCAGTGAAGCATGGTGGTAGTAGTGTCATGGTGTGGGAATGTATGGCTGCCAATGGAACTGGTTCCCTTGTATTTATTGATGATGTGACTGCTGACAAAAGCAGCAGAATGAATTCTGAAGTGTTTCGGGCAATATTATATGCTCATATTCAGTCAAATGATTCAGAACTCATTGGACGGCGCTTCACAGTGCAGATGGACAATGACCCGAAGCATACTGCAAAAGCAACCAAAGAGTTTTTTAAGGCTAAAAAGTGGAATGTTATGCAATAGCCAAGTCAATCCCCTGACCTGAATCCGATTGAGCATGGTACATACATGCATAGTTTCCTACAGTTGTTTCCTCACATCACTTTGCTGCAGTCGTGCCAAAATTCCCTCTTGGCGCACCCGGTCCCGTGAGACTCTGCTAGTGCCATGCGTCTTTTTTTCTGAAAATGTGTCTAAGCCACAATGCGATGCAACAATAACGCACCAGGAGACTGTGCTGATTAATTTTATATGCTTCACTTGTATATCTGTGTGCGACTGAGTCTCTCAATCAGCATGCGAAGTGCTACGATGCAGCAGCCGCAGCTTTTCTCCACACTAAGTTCCATTTACACACTCAGTTGCACACTGGTGCTTCCTAGTTGCATCGCATTGCAACTTAGGGCCGTATTCAATTTGAGGCGAAAAGTCTGTATCGCGTGTGACGTCATTTCGCCAGGCGGAAACTTTTCACCTTATTCAATTTCATAGACTTTTCGCCTAAGCGGAAAGTCAATGTAATGGACCCGGTGGAAAAGTTTTGCCTATGAATAGCAGACAGAAAAAAGTGCAGAATTGGGGTTTTGGGGTGCAACGTTGTGGGAACCCCCGTGCAGCCTTAAAACACTCCCCCAAAGGTAAACTGCGTCATGAAATAAAAAAAAAGGACTTAAGAACACCCCAAATAATTACTTTCAGTTTGGGGGCGAAAAAAAAACATAGTTGGGGGACAAAGTTAAAAACTAGCGAAATAGACTCCAGGGTGGTCCCCAAGTATGCCCCAGGTGTTTTTTTATTGCAGGTGCTTGCGGCAGGTGGATTTTACACAATTTTTTAAAACTTTACTTTAGCAACTTTAAAATATGCTACCCCCTATTTTCAGGTACCCAAAATTTGCTGGACTAGTTATTTTCACATAAAAAAACAAAACCTAAAAGCTATTCTTCACCCCTTATGCTAATACGCAAAACAGCACCTATTAAGACCATTTAAATACACCAAATACCTTCAGCAGGCCAATTCGGGGGTATCCATAGTGATCCCCCATGTCAGTGCATCTTTTGGGGGGTGTCAGGCTGATTACCCCGTTTTGGAGAGGACTTTCCGCCTGTTCAAGTTTCGCCGGGTGCCGTTTTCGCGTACTTTCATATTGAATACGGGGAATCGCAGGGACGCGCGCGAAAAGTTTCCGCACCCAAAACACGCGATATAGGTGAAAAGTCCAGCAGGTGAAAAAGTATCGCGGGTGTGAAACTTATTGAATACGGGCCTTAGACGCATTTTCTGAAAAAAAAAAAGATGCCAGTTGTAAGGGACCTGGCAGCTCACTCACGGCAGGGTTATCACGCTGCATGGCGTATTGGGGTTAGATGAGCAAGGACACATCTGTATATACTGTATCTGCCACACAAAATGGCCAATATGCATTACAATGCCGAATTCTGTCTATGTGTACAACTTTCACAGATGCACAAAGGGAATCTACATGGCAAACACTGTTACCGACTCAATACTAGAACCTGCGAAGTGCAAAAATGCTCTAAAATCTTTGGCCAGTGCGGTTGGTGTAATGGTTAGCATTACTGCCTCACAGCACTGAGCACCACAGCCCTAACTGTGCGGAGTTTGTATATTCTTGAGTGGGTTATTTCTGCATGCTCCGGCTACCTCTATACCCTAGTGTGTATGTGCGTGTGCATGTGGTAGGGAATATAGATTGTTAGCTCCACTGCGGCAGGGACTGATGTGAATGGCAAATAGTCTCTGTAAAGCGCTGCGGAAGATGTGTACACTATATAAATAAAACTTTTTTCCCCATTTAATTAATATATTATTTGCATATGACTTGATGTATAGGTGAGCATTTATTTTTTAAACACTGTGGGATTTCTTGGCTGTTTGTGACAGAAGAGAAGGAAAAGTACATACCACTTTAATCTTGTGAAAAGCTGCAATGTCAGTAGAAAAAGAAATGAGAGTTTTGATTTTGTGCCTAGCTCTGTGAAGTATGCCTGGCAATGTCGCTTGTGTGGGTTCACCACAGAAAAGCACTGAAATGGAAAATATGAAAGTGTACACCAGCTAAAGTACAAGACTGTTCCACATGGACTAAAACAAGTCAGTGCAGCAAAACGTTTGTTAGGATTAAACAATAAAATAAATATTTTGCTATACATAGCACACAGTGAAAAACTATGATACCCTCTTTGATGTACTAACAAATCCTTTGGCTAAGGAAATCACCCATTCAATTTACTTCGTTACTTATTTGAACTTACTATAAATCTGACAATTGTACAGTAGTGGCTTTGCAGCATAGAAAGGCCCAGTATACGTCAAAATACAGGGGTAACACACAACACAACTGGGCCCCATATAAAAATTTGGAGGAGGGCAATGGGATTCCGTGCTATCCCTCCAGAGGATTGCCGTTTGGGGCTCCATCACCAATACAAGCTCAGAAGAGAATCATGGCCTCATGATGAAAATATTGGACGCTCCTCATCGCTGGGCCCTGTAGAGTTTGCACCCCCTGCAGTAATGTTATTTCCTCACTGTCAAGATGTCCCTCCCACCTAGATGGGGGGTAAGACAGGTACCAAAAAATAAGAAAGTAGCCTGAACAGGTTATTGGTCCTCCTGGTACTAGTAGATTAGTTTAAATGTATCTTTAAGTGTATATACTACAATGCAAAGTTTAAAAATGCCAATAAAGTCTGTTGGTTTATTGCATACAGTATAGAATGGACAATTTTAGAGAGAACACCATGACAGCAATGATTGATATTGCTGTTTATGCATAAATATGTACATATTACCAATGTCTCCTATACAGATTTTAATTCTGCTATAGTTCTTGTCTGCTAAACACTGCTTGGAACTCTTCTCATAACTTCCAATATATGGAGGTGAGAACTGTATTTTTAACATTTCCCCAATGTGATAATCTTGCATATACACTTCTTCCAAATGTCCAACAACATTAAAAAATGTTTTTCATAAACCGTGGTTCTTAAAACACTGCTTAAAGAAAGATGATACATAAAACACCAGTTGTGTTGTACACTAGCCAACATTTATGATACACTAAATGTGTGATTCAAGGTAACACATGCAGACAAGAATAATGTTTTGTTTCCTGTTTAAGTTGTTTTTATTTCTTGGAACAGTTAATTAACATACAGATCATGTATAAGTATTTTACACTTTCTCACCTAAGTTAAAGGAAAAAAAAAAAAAAGCGGAACACAGAATACCATTCTCGGATAGTATAAAGCAGGTCAAGTTATTATAGAGGAAACTAAAATACACAGTATCTTTATTTCACAATTTTATAACTTCCCAGAGATTCTAGAGTTTCTATAACTAATTTTGGTTCATTCTCAAGGGACAGGAAACAAAATTAACAACACACCATATAAAATAGGAGTTACTAGACCATCACACTTTAATTACTCTGACAAACCAAGTATAATACAGTGAATATCAGGTTTCTTCTCCATGAAAGAACATAGGTAAAAAAAAAAAATTGTACTTTGCAGTTTGCAGATAGTCCTGTGAAACTTATCATAGATGTATAACTACAGTATTGATAAATTATACACAAGTATATTGTATTGTGTAAGTGTAACCACCATATGTCTTACAACAATCACTACAATACATTATAATTTACTCAAGAATGCTTGACTCGCGTTCCTACAACATAATATTAATGTAACAATATATGGTTCACGTAGAGGCTATTAACACTGATCACTATATTTTTGGTTCATATTGAACCTCAATAATGTGTAGATTATATTTTAGAAACATAGCTGCCATAAAACATCCCTTGAATGTCCAACACTCCGTTCCCATCTGAAGGAATAGGACTGGTGTTACTAGTAGACAAAAAAAATGTAAGTTGCATAGAATGCCAAGGTTTAGGAGGTGTCTACAACACCTGTAAAGGTGTGTTATTTTTCTACTGTGGCTACATCTGAATTACAGTAAAAACATTTGCATTGTCTGTGAGGAAGAGAGGGGTGTGGTTAATTATGTCCGGTCATCTCACCTGTGGGACAGAGTAGTGAGATAAAACATAACGCTGCTACTCTCGGTTCCAGTGATAGGCCGGGAGCACGGATCGCAGGCTAAGAGCAGAGACCAGCATTACTGCTATCATGCACACTCATATAATAAGAAACACATGCTTGCACACAAACATGGCCATTCATTTACACTGACGCCAGACAGCTCAATTTTGTTAGCTATGTTTAATTTTATATATGACTAACATTTGCAGAAAGTAGATTAGTATGATAGTACAAATTACCATACATGGTTATTTCTTAGGGGTGTAAAAATATGAGGTCTGGCTAAAAATGGGGCTCAATCAAGCAAGATATTAAGAGAGAAACAGAAAAGTGGATATTATGAATTGAATTCATGGGAGAGTTATGCTGGGTAAACACTGGCATATCTTGTGTGCATCACCCAGTGTGTACCAGGAATATGTCTGTGGACGACATCGTTCACAGGCATATTGCGTCGGCTGTGCTGCACAGCTGATGGCATATATATCTCAAGATATATTGGCTCATCGCACTGTGTGTCAGACGAATGCCCGTACATATGCTGCAGAGGCCTAAGGGAGGGGGGCACGATGCGACTGCCGCCCAGCGGATGGTTGTTCAGTGTGTATGAACAACCATCGTCTGCAGATGTATCGGTTAGGTCAAGACTGCATTGCCTTGTTAACTACTTCATCTATTAAATTAAAAGACCACCTCTTCTTACGACCCCATCTAGATTTTCCAATTATACTGCCCACATTACTGAATTAAGCTGGGGGGGGAAATCTGTGTATGATTGTGACTTTGCATATTATCAAGAGACAATTTTAAACATGAAACTGAGTCTTACAAAACAATATATGTGGGGAAAAAAGGTATGCTTTTTATTGTATACATTAATGACAATCATGCAAATAATCTTTAAATCATTTCATGAAAACATAAACTACTGCGAGCTGTGAGACTGAAGCACTTACCAAGAATGAATCTTTTATAATCTGTTCCATTTCGTTCAATGATTTGCTTTGGAGGGCAATTAATGTTTGAAATAGATCCAACACAGCTTTTTCGAGGCTTGGCAAATGACGAAGCCACAGGCTTAATACTGCTGATTCACTTAGCACAATCTTCTTCCTTCATTTGTAAGAAAAACACAAACCAATTTAAAACTAATCATTTCTTGTGATGGACAACATTACAAATGAAGAAAGACATTTCCAGCCTGTTACTGTATATGCTTTATGTGACATCAAAAACACATCTCCAGGGACCTTCAGAAGACAGATATGCACTTTACCCCCTCTTTAAATAATGTATTAGATTTTTTTTTTTTAAATAGATCAACAAAATGGCTTTTATCGCTGTAGCTGTACACAACACGATTTTACAGGTTATTCAAACTCCATGCTCTTAAAGGACAACACCATATAAAAGGATTATATGCAATATACTAGTACTCAATTGCTGTTAACAGCTATGCAGGTTCAGTCTTAATAAGAAAACTGGTAACAACCCTTCCCTCACATTTACATGCCTCTAAACTGTAAAACTGTTCTGCATGCTCCTTTTTGCTTTCACTTCTATACCTGCAACTATAAAGAGTGATTTCAGAACTGCCACTCATCAGGATGGTCAAACTCCTGACATAAGCTGGGTACACACTATACAATGTGTTGTGCCACCATGGTAACTGTGACCACTCTGCATGACCATCATGCAGTGTGTACACACATTTCAGAATTTTTTTTAGTGATCTTCCCACATAGAGCTGCCCCTCTTGCCCATGGCCTGGATGTGTTTTTTGGGCCAGAAGCACAGATCCATAAGAAAAAAAACTTTCAGGGCCCCACTGCACCACAGAAATAAAATAATATCTTTGAAAAAGTAAAGTAGAATATTTTCATTGTTCAACTCAATCTTGGGGATTGAAAACATGGGCCGGGATTGGTTTCCCTTTTCCCAATTTAGTTTCTCAACAGAAGCAACGCTTATCAAATACAGTCAACTAGCTGATGTACCTGGTAGACCTTACATATTTTCATTTCCTTCATACCATTTTAACTTAACTTATGTGTTTATTTTATTTTATGCCTCTGGTGTAAATGAGTGTGCTAGTATCAAGATTAATTTTTTTTTTTGTGCAAACTATTTTTATTGGCATTAAGAGCAAAAAAAACCCCAAATACATTTGTTCAAAGGCGTGTTGGTTGGAACATGTCAAGGAGGTACTCACAGGAGCTTGTGTAGTTGTGGGGCATGATGGAGAACTACTTCCAGTTGTCCACCACATGCTTCACAATTAGTTTACGCACCTCCCTAGCCATACAGCTGAGTGTCATACAGTGGCGGAACTCCCGGAGACAATGGAGTCATTTGCCGCCGGGTTCCAGCCCTTAAGGGGGCACCTGGCTCCATTGTCCCCCGGGCCGTTCCGGGCACTGCTATGGAGAAGGAGCGCCACTGATCGGCGCTCCACCTCCGGCGATGTCACTATGGGGGGTGCGGTCGCACCTCCTATTTGCCGGGCGCCCGTTGAGTGTAGCGGTAGCCGGAGGAACGGAGCTCACTCCTGAGGGGCCTGCATAAGGGAGACCACTACTGGGGGAAATGCATAGGGGGGCATAGTACAAGGGTGCACTACTGGGCCACTGCATAAGGGGCACTGTATAAGGGTGCACTACTGGGAGTACTGTATAAGGGGCAATACTACATGGGGCATTGCTACTGGGTACATTGCATAAGGGGCACTACTACAATGGGCACTGCAAGAGGGGCACTACTACTGGGGGCATTAAGGTGCATATGGAATGGAAAGGAATGTTCCCAGAGTGACAAGAAAGTGTCATGTTTACACGCCCCATTTTTCAGTGGCCACGTCCCTTGTGGCATGTGACCACGCCCACTTTTCAGCACACACACATGGGGGGGGCGCTCCGTTTTTATCATGCCCTGGGCTCCAAATACCCTAGTTACGCCACTGCTCTATGACCTCCCAATCCTTTTACCTAGGGTTGCAAGGAGAGCAATGGTGTGCTAATCAGAAGAAATGATGGGGGCGCCAATGGGCCAACACAACGCTGGCCGCATCATGAAGCCTCATTACTGCATGGCCGTACAACACACAGGAGTATGCACCCGCTCACCAACCTCACAGCCAATTACACAGCAAAGCTTCTGATGGGGTATGCCAAACAGAGAGAGCTTGATGCACCCCATCAGGAGCTGCACCGTGTGATTGGCTGTGAGGTCGATGGGTAGGTGCATGCCACTGTGTGCTGTACGGTGATGCAATAATGAGGCTACATGATGCAGCCAGCTACTGCATGTGTTATGAATGGGGGTGATCTGATGCCATAATTTTTTGTATGTTCTGCCGTGGAAACAGTCCCTGGCAGTATATTACAAACTATGCTGAAAAAACACCACTAATCCTGCCAAGCTGGTGCCCTCTAACAGCTTGGGGCATGAGGTACATGTTACGCCCCTGGTCACAATCATCTAATGCAGGCCAGGCCAACCTGTGGCTCTCCAGCTGTTGAGAAACTATAAGTCCCAGCATGCCTTACCGCAGTTTTGCTGTTAGAGAATGCGCAAGCTGTAGCAGGGAATTATGGGACTTGTAGTTTCACAACAGCTGGAGAGCCACAGGTTGGCCAGGCCTGATCTAATGGATCAAGGACCTCATTCAGAGGCGGTTGTAAGATGCAAGCGGTCGCTCTGAATGAGGGCGGCCGCTTGCATCTTGTAGTGCCACCTCTTGGTTGATCGCTAAGCTGTGGGTTACCACCCACAGCTCTAGCGACCGACAAGGGTGATGGTCGCAATGGTCAAGACCATCGCGACCATCGGGGCTTACGACGAGACCCTAAGGTTGGGCCTCGGCACTCGTAAGCCCCAGGGAGCTTCATTCCCACTGACATCATTGATGATGTCAGTGGGACCGCCCCCAAAAGGCAAGCGTTCCAGCGGGAACGCCTCCGTTTGGGCAGGCACGCCCCCTGCCTGCCTCCCAAACGGAGCGAGCTGTCACTCACCATCGACAGCTCGCCCCGTCTGCTGCGAGACCCCTAGCGACGGAGCGCCCATTGCTAGCCGGGTCTCGCGCATGCGCACGACGGAGCCGGCTCCGTCGTGCGCATGCCAAGTGGGGCAACTTCGACCTGGTTGCGAGCGCTCGGCCACTGTCGTGGATTGTTTAGAGTGCATTAAGAGGGGTGCCTCCTCGGGACCTACGCACACATTGAAAAAGTGTAGTAATCACTTTGCTCAACATTTTATAAAAAACAAACAAACTGAAGTCTGAACATGTATAACTTGCAATTCCAAACAATCCAGAAAACGTTAGGATTGGCATCCCTAATTTTTATTCATGTAAGGACAGTTTAAAGAGCATGGCTAGATAAGCAGTCCTATGCTCCACAGCTCCTATCATTTCCTGTTTGCTGCCAGTATCTTGAACATTAAGGGTCCATCCACTAGCAGACCTCAAAATGACTGCACGATTACGACATTGTAATTGTGCAGTCGTGTGCCAGCCTGTGATAAGCCTTCACTGAAGGACCAGTCGTTCAGTGTAGGCACATCAATCATCTACAAACATGCTGAACCTGACGTTATCGTCAGGTTGTCCAGCATGTTCGCAAGATGATAGATGTCTAAACGACCAGCGGGCACGCGCATCGCTGGTCGTTTTAGACATTTTTGAAACAATCTGCAAACAATTTTCAAATGATCGAACGATAAAGATATCGTTCAATCGCTCAATTAAATTGTCTAGTGGATGGGCACCATTAGGTTGAATTCAACAAACAGTTCTTGCTAGAAAATTATATAATATTTGATCTATGCTTATTTCTTTAGCCTACAAAGGTAATTGTTTTAGACAGTAAGTAGTGATTATGCCACTAGATGGCAATAGTAGAACACACACTAAAATTAATGTTTAATAAAAAAAGCTTCCTATTGTTATGCTTTATAAATTAATTTGATCATAATTGAACCAGCCTCTCCATTCTTTCCTAGTCCGAGCTTGGAATCTTACATACACCGATTTCTGGGCCTGATTCAGACCCATTTGCTAAGCTGCGAATGCACGCTATGGGCGATTATCGCACATCTGCGCATGCATCAAAGTATGCATGCGCGAACCAGTCACTGCAGCCGGGAATCGTGCGCTTGTAGTACACAGACTGGACGCTACTTTGAGTGACAGATAGCGCCGTTTATGGGTGGTGACAGGGGGAGTGGATGTGCGAACACAGGCGTGTCAGAGCATCAAAACGGAGTTTAATGGGTGTGCATAATTAGCAAAGTAGCATTACTGAACACGTCACTTGGTTGCATTTTAGCCTGAACTGATCACAGTGCTTGCAGTGGGGTAGGGTCTACCTCAAGTGCTGCGTGGGGTAGGGTCTACCTCAAGTGCTGCGTGCAGCTCCGATGGGTCTCGATGTTCCCGATTAATCACACACTTCCTTGAGATGACGTGTGCTAAGAGAGAAAGGTGGGTGGCTTTATACTCCTGCGTACGCTCACTGCCGTCGCTCTCTAAGACATAGAGGGCGTCCTTAAGCCAGACAGTGCAATCGCGGGATTTGCATTCCCGGACCCTTTTGGCAGCGAGAGAGCGCAGCTTAGTGACCGAATCAGGCCCTCTGTTCACTTTATTTGCTTTAGTTTGTATTTTACTGGCACCACTGACTCTAAGTAAGGTAGTGGAAATAGCAGACAAAAGCCACCAAGGTAACCAAATAGGATTTGGTTTCCAGAACTGGGTACACACTAGACAATATGTCGCCTGATCCGGTGGATCGGGCCGACATATCGACCACATCAGCAAGTGTGTATGCACAATGACCGACCATAAGCGCTCCCGCAGGGTCGTTCATCGCATTGACAGATCGAGCCTTCATGCTGCTCAATCTGTCAATATGATGAATGACCCCATGCTTGTGGAGGCGGCTAGTGAATGACATATGACATATTGGAACTCATTCAGAGTCGGTCGAAGCGGCCGCACGGTCGTACGGGAAAAGGGGCCGGATATTCAAATGATTCCCTCGCAAGTTGCGTCCCTAAGTTCGGATCGGTAGCTGGTCGGAATTCAAAAATATACGCCCCCTTCTCGTACGCATTGCACGTCATCTACCGGGCATATAAGGATTAATCGAGACCATCGGGAACTATCGAAACTGGTCGTAGAGCTTATGGTTGACCATACCCTCTCTTAAGCTCTACGATCATGTCAGTGTAAAAACCTCCCATGTCACATGTGCCATGACGCTACTTTGTGGGTGGTAACAGGGGAAGGTGCATAATTAACAAACGCCTCATTCTGTCACTCAAACTACCGACCTGGCTGTGTTCAAGGAGAGAGAAATTTCTGATCGTAGCGGCTAGTTTGCGCACGCACATTGCGAACTTTACACATGCGCAGTATAGCGAACATCGGTGGCGTACGACCGTGCGGCCGCAACGACCGACTCTGAATGAGGTCCATTGTGTGGTCATTCACCAAATCATGCTGTGTCAAGCGACTGCACGATAAGTTGCTCATCGCATTGTGAGTTGGCCAGGTACACACATCGGCTAGAGTGTACCCGGAATAAGCTTCAAATCTCCACATAACATTACAAAGTATCATCCTAATAGCAAACTTCAGTCCTTTCCCCCTAAGGCCCGTATTCAATTAGAAGCGAAAAGCCGAGATCCACAAAAAAGTACTGCCGATTGTGACTTTTCACCTGTCGGAAAAGTATTGCCTTATTCAATTCCATCCGCTTTTTGCGTACGTGGAAAGTCAATGCAATGTAATATGCGAAAAAGATTTGCCTCTTAATAGGTGGAGAAAAGAAGTACAACATTTTTGTTTTGGGGTGCAAAGGTGGGGAAACCACTCAGAACCCTTGGGACAGCCCCCAATGGACAACTGCGTCAAAAAAATCATAAAAAGCCTTAAGTGCGAAAAAGTGCAAAGTGGGGGGACAAGTTTGCAAATCAGCGAAATAAGGTTCTTGGGGTGCACTAAACAGGGGTCAAGTGTTTTGGGGATTGCAAGGGCATTTTTGGGGGTGGAATTTAATTTGATCAATTCACTTTAGAGACATTAAAAGACGCTTACACCCATTTTCAGGTACCTCAAATTTGACAGAGGACTACTTATTTTCACCAAAAAAATACTGCTTTATGCCATTCTTCACCACTTGTGCAAAGACGCTATTTAGTGGCAAATGTGCGAACTTAAGTACCCTAAACAGTTTTATTAGGGCTAATCGGGCACTACTACATTGATCCCCAATGTTTCTGCCGCTTATTGGGGGTTCAGGCTGATTTCCCTGATTCTGACACTACTTTTCGACTGTTCTGACTAGGCTTGTCTCAGTTTTCGCGTCCTTTGGAATTGAATACGGCGAACAGCGGGGGTGCGCACGATAAGTTTCCGCAGCTAAAATATGCGATGTAGGCGAAAGTGCAGCATGCAAAACTTTATCGTGAGTGTGAAACTAATTGAATACGGGCCTAAGTCTGATAATAATAGGATAAACCTTTCTCCGCAGGTCATGTACTGGCTGTGAACATTTCCTTGTTCTTCTCATATGAATGAGCACAGAGGTCGCATGTCAACTGCAAACACAAATCTACAAATTAATGAATGCACATTTTTCAAATACAACTGCAAATCTTCACACAATCAGGTTACATTTGTCTCAATTCATTAGATTACATGACTACATTGGTCACTTCACTTTGACCTGTACAATACATGTAGATCACACTTCTCAGGGTCAAGCTGAGGATTTCTACATAGGGGTTTCCAAATTGCTTGATTTCAGAGTGAGTGTAGCCAGCCCATAAAGACAGCATAATTAGTACATAGTAAGCTATAGTGTCTGCCTCATACAAAGTGCAGTGTATGTAATTTTTGAGATAATTACAGGGAAAGCTGGTAGAGGTGGCAGTAGGGCCAGGCCAACTAAGCAAAAAAGAAAAAAACACAACTGGGCGCCATTCCACAATCCAAGACCTTTGCTTTGTGGAGCATTGGTGCAAGTCCAGGAGTCAAAGGTGAGTGCCAGAAGAACCTAGCACTGGCCCTGGACATATATGTACACATTGGTCTCCTTACACACTGTACAGCATACTGTATGTAATACAGTATTAATAATTAACACTATAGATGGTCTAAGTTAGTGGTCCTAAACACAGTCCCCAGGTTGGCTCAACAGTAATGTTTACCAAATCTCCTAGTTGGCTGCACAGATGTAACCATTACTGGCTGTCACATTTTAAGAGGTCTACAGGTGGTGCTAATTATTTAATTTGAGATACTAAGATCTGTAAAACATGCCCTGATAGAGGTCCCAAAAGAATTTGATTGGGAAACACTGGAGTATAGTAGGATGCCTGTTTCTTCTCTCTGGTCTGGTGAACTGAATACGTGCCCAGATACACACACAAACACAGACACACACACAACTTAGAAGGAGCTCTAGTAAAATTGTTGTAATGTCTGGAGCTGTTGGCTGGGGCGGTGATGGTGGTAGAGTTTTCCGGGCCACTGGGAACCCCCCTCCCCCACATTTGCCTATGCTTCATGTGTTATTAATGTCTTGATCGTGGCCCTCTATTTTTGCCTATTTGTGTGCATATTCTAAATCAATAGCTTATAAGCAGAAATGGGCGAGGCTGACCTCCATCTCATATGATGTCAGAGGCAATCCAGATGTAAAAATTGGCACCGACATGAGCACTCTTTTGCAAATTACCTCCTGTTTTCCTAAAAACATCCTTTTTATTACACTTGTTGTGAAGCAACATAGATTTTCCTGTTTATCAGTATCAATCCATGATCCAACCTATCATATGAAACCTGCAAAGTTTTCTAACTAACCTGGGAGAAAGAGTAGTTATGTAGTACATAACTGCTATGTGCAAGGGAAGACACTATCAGTAACAAGAAGTGGCCAGGTCGCTGCCTTCCAAAAGGTGTTCAGATTCCTCTACTGAAATACTGAGTACAGCTGTTAGCATTGTGATGACTATCTAGTTTCATTCTTTTCTTTTTTATTAACTGCTGCTTTCAAAGGCTATATATGAGCAAACCTATAAATTTGTGATACTTATCAAATGCCACAATTTAAAGCCAGGCGAAATTGGAGGTTTCAGAGATCTTATTTGTAGCCCATCTTTTTGAAGATTAATAGAAACATTTTGTGTATTCTGTATCACGTTTATAAATTTTATTTAAAATGTAGAAATTTTTCAAAGCTATTCCACAGAAGGGCTGCCCACTTCATCTTCTGTATATTTGCCTTAAGATTAAGCCCAATTACTCATTGGGGTAAAATCAGGTTCTAGGGAACCCAAAATCTGAAGATGTACTCACACAACTTTGTCATGCCCAATGATTTCACACAATCTTTCTATTCATATAGCTCTCATGAGATTAAATCAGTTCTGATAAACTAAAGATTCTCTAATCCTAATAAACATCTGCATCTTACAAATTGCCGGAAATGAAAAGGAGAGTTATGGTAAAAGTTACCTTTGTTAACTCTCTTTCTTCGAAGACCAATAGGGTCCACAGGGAGACATTGGGGGTGTAGGTGGGACCTGGAGGACCGGAAACCAACAGCAAAGCTTTTCAATCCCAGAATGCTCTGGTCTTTCCCCCTATACCCCGCCCACAGCCTGAGGGCACATCAGTTTTGTTAACAAGCCCAAGACAGGAGCAGGATAGGAGAGAAGGAAGACTGGTACACTGAGGAATCACACAGAAAGGAAACAAGTGACCAGGAGAAGAAACCCATAGAAGCTAGAAGCGTCAGGGCGGATGCCCTGAGGACCCTATGCACTTCAAAGAAAGAGTTAACGAAAGTAAGTTTTACCATAACTCTCCTTTTCTTCTTCAGGGTCCATAGGGCTCCACAGGGAGACATTGGGGATATCCCAAAACAGTTGTTCAAGGGCGGGAACGTCCTGAACTGATAGGAGGAACCCAACGCTTGAAGGAAGCGTCTTGAGAGGCAAATGTATCAAATACATACAACCTAAAGAAAGGTGCGGACAGAAGACCAGGTGGCCGCCTTGCATAGCTGATTAGCTGAGGTGCCACGCCGGGCTGCCAATGAGGGAACAACAGAGCGAGTAGAATGAGCAGATACTGAAGCTGGCACAGGAAGGCTAGTCTGCGTGTAAGCCTGTGAAATAGTCATGTGAATCCATCTGGCCAGAGTCTGTTTGTTAGCTGGCCATCCCTTCTTGTGGAATCCATATAGGACAAAGAGGTGGTCCAATTTCCTGATGGAAGTAGTGCGGTCCACATAGATCTTCGGAGCACAGACCACACTTGCCGAGAGGTCTGGTGAATGAAATGCCAGAACCATAATTTCCTCATTCATTTGGAAGCAAGAAACCACCTTGGGAAGGAAACCTGGGCGTGTATGAAGAACGACCCTTTCCTGATGAAATATTAAAAAGGGGGAGAGACATGAAAGAGTCCTTAAATCCGATACCCTATGGGCAGATGCTACAGGCAGAAGAAACAGAGTCTTCCCAGTGAGCCACTTGATATCCACTGATTCCAAGGGTTCGAATGAAGGTTCCTGAAATTCTTGAAGCACCACTGACAAATCCCATGGAGCCACAGGAGGGACAAAGGGAGGTTAGTATACGTAGAACACCTTGCATGAAGGTGTGAACATCCAGTATAGTAGCAATTCTGCGCTGAAACCAGATAGACAAAGCAGAGACCTGCACTTTCAGAGATGCTAGGCGGAGGCCTAGATCCAGTCCAACCTGAAGAAAGGCAAGAATTCGAGAAACCTTAAAGACTTACGAGTCATAGTTTCTTGGAGTACACCATTGGAAATATATATGCCATATTTTGTGGTAAATCCTGGCTGAGGCCGGTTTACGTGCGTGAGAGCATGGTCTGGACCATAGAGCAGTAGAAACCCTTAGCGTTAGGAGGGAATTCTCAAGAGCCAAGACGTTAAAGACAGATGAGCTAGGTCCGGATGTATAGATGGACCCTGAGACAACAGGTCTACTCATAGAGGAAGTTGAAGAGGAACGTCTATGGAGAGCCTTTGACGGTCGGAGTACAAATGACGTCTGGGCCAAGCCGGAGCTATGAACAGCACTGTGCTCCCCTCCTGTCTGAACTTTCAAAGTAGGGATATTGGAGGGAAGAGATATGCCAAATGGAAGTTCCATATTACCGACAATGAGTCTATGAGAGGATTTAATGCATCGGGGTCCTGTGTTTTGGCTCCATAAATTGGAAGTTTGTTGTAGTGTCCTGAGGTCATGAGATCCACTTCCGGAAGACCCCATTTGTCCACTAGAAGCTGAAAGACTTCTGGATGTAGAGACCATTCTCCTGCATGCACGTTGTGACGGTTGAGGAAATCCGCTTCCCAATCGAGAATTCCGGGATGAACACTGCGGAGCTGGCTGGGAAATTGCGTTCGGCCTATGTGAGAATGCGGGACACTTCTGTCATTGCTAACTGACTTCGAGTGCCCCCTTGGTGATTGAGGTAGGCCACAGCCGTGGCATTGTCGGACTGCACTTGTACTGGCCTGTTTTTCAGAATATTTTGAGCCAGAGTGAGAGCTCTGTAGATGGATCGAAGTTCCAGGATGTTGATTGGTAACACTGCCTCGACTGGGGACCGCAGGCCCTGGAAGGAGTGGTGGCCGGTTACTGCGCCCCACCCTCGGAGGCTTGCGTCCATGGTGAGGAGAGCCCAGTCCGGGATCCAAAAGAGACGACCCTTGTTCAAACCGGAAGTCTGCAACCACCAGGCTAGGGACAGGTTCATCGCTTGCGATTTAAGCAGATGGGATAGCCTGGTACACCTGGAGAGGATCAGGTGTTGTAGGGGCCTGGAGTAAACCTGGATGAACTCCATCATGTCGAAGGTGGACACCATTGATCCCAAGGCCTGCATTGCAGAGTGAATTGACACTCGTCGATTGTGAAGCAGTCTGTGTAGTCTGTGCTGGATTACTGAAATCTTGTCCGCCGTTAAAAAGATTCTCTGAACTCTAGAGTCCAGAAGGGCTCCCAAATGTACCATCCTTTGAGAGGGTGTTAGGGAAGATTTTTTCCAGTTGATCAGCCAACCGTGCATTTGAAGAAAGGCAATGGTTACCTGTAGATGGCGGTGAAGAGTCTCTGGGGAGCTGGCCAACAGCAAGAGATCATCCAAGTATGGGAGCAGTCTGATCCCTTGACGAAGAAGAGAGGCCGCCATAACTGTCATGATCTTGGTAAAGACCGGGGGGGCTGTTGAAAGGCCGAACGGCAGAGCCTGAAATTGGTAATGTTGCTGTAGTATAGTAAACCGGAGATATTGTTGATGAGAAGGCGCTATAGGTACAAGTAGGTAAGTGTCCTGAATGTCTAGACATACCATAAAGTTCCCAGGCTGCATAAGTAGGATAATAGAAAGGAGGGTTTCCATACAAAACCTGGGCACCCTGATAAATTTGTTCAGAGATTTGAGGTTGAGGAAAGGCTGATGAGACCCAGATTGAAGACGTCGGCCTCCCACCCTGGGTGTCCCCGCCTCAACAGGCTCTAGGCTTGTCCTCAGACTTGGCAGGTGGACGTCTAGTAGCCCAGCCCTGTTTGGCCCTAGGCTTGGAGGCCTTGGCTGATGTCTGCTGTCATAGAAAGGACTGACCCTTGGCTTTTCCTTGAGGGCGAAAGGACCGAAAGGATGATGTCCGAGACTTCGTATTATATGCAGAGGGCAGGAAGGCCGTCTTGTTAGCTGCCAAAGTAGTCACAATTTTTTATCCAATTCTGGACCAAATAGGATGTCTCCTGCATAAGGCAGAGACTCCAGAGCCCATTTTGATTCTGAATGCTTTCCAGGAACGTAGCCAAAGAATACGACGGGCCATTACCGAAGTGGCATATATCCTGGAGGTCAGGAGAGCCGTACCCATAGCTGCTTCTCCTAAATAAGAGGTTGCATCTCTAATGTGAGACATATAGGACAGCTGTTCCCACGAAGCATCAGGGGGATAAGTCTCTTCTAGGGCCTCTGCCCAACTCTCAATGGCTTTTGCTATCCAGACCGTAGCCCTAGCAGGACGAGTAATAGCTCCTGTAAGAGACTATATAGATTTATGACAAGCTTCTATACGTCTAACTGTAGTCTCCTTCAAGGACGTCTTACATGAGAATCCACTGCTGGGAGAACTTCCCATTTAGCACAATCAGTAGCTGGAAAAGGGTAAAAGGAACTGAACAGTTTTGGAATTTGAAACCTTTTACCGGGCATATTCCAAGCTTCACTCATGTGATCAGATAGCTGGTTAGAGTAAGGAAATTCTGGTAAAACAACCTTTTGTCGCTTAAAGAGTGCGTGTTTTTTCTTAGGAGCAGGTACATCCTCTTCTATTTATAGAATAGTTTTAACAGCTCTCACAAGAGCAGGTATATTTCGTTTCTCCTGAGACGGAGTCAAGAGTGAGAGAGATCTGCGTCTTCTGCCTCCTCAGATGATATCTCAGAATCAGATAACCGTGTTGATTGGGAAGATATCATAGTACGTTTAGTAGGTAAAAGCTTTTCTTTTTGCAGCATTTGCTGAAAAACCGTAGCGGTATTAGCCAAACTTTGTACTGAGGTAGAGTACGTCTACCCATGGGGAAGGCAAAGAATTTGCAGGGAGTGCCTGCTGTGGCCATCCCATAGGGACATCAGAGTAGGAGCAGCAGCATTAGGCTGCTTGTTATTCTTTCCTCTGCCACAAGAACAAAATATACAGTATGATACAATGCAGTGAACACCCTGGATAATATGGCACAGTGTAGCGTGCAACCGCATTATAAAGTATGTGATTGCACTCACAAGTATCTGGGAAATGTGAGGTACAATGAACCCCTTTATACCTTAGTATGTCAGGGTATAGTAGAATAAAGAGAACGGTATTAGCTGTACAGTATAGAAAGTAGAGATTAGCGCTAGCACAAGTCACATACAAATGTAGAAAAACATTACATGTTTACAATGGGCACTGAAATTAACTACACAGACCACAGTGGCTGGTAGGATATAGCGCTGTATGACCTGGCCCGTGGGTGAGCTATACGGGGAGACTGGACCCAGCGTTCCCGGAGACCTGCTTGCAGAAAATGGCTACCACACGTCTCTGGGGGGGCGGAGGGTGAGGGAGGAGCAGCCCAGGGAACAAAAAGACCCCAGTGAAATGGCGCCCTGTGCTGAGGGAGGAGCTGCAGGGAGAGAGCCTTCTCCCCTTGCTGACATTAACCACCAGGTCCCCTGGCCTCCTTACATACTGTATGCCCTGCGCCAGTATGTTATATGCCTTGGTGGTCTAGTGGAGTCGTGGGCGCACCAGTGTCCACATCAGCGCCTCTGGCCTGTCTCCTGAGACCGGAGGCAAGACTGCGCAACAATGCAGATCCCCGCTAAAGGGGTTCCACCTTACCTGTCCCCTGAATTCTGGGCTGCAGTCAGGGGTCCGAGGAGCCTGCTAGCTAGTCCTCATCGGAGCCCTGTCGGGAGTACCTAGCACAGGCTTGCATTCACGGTACCTCGCAGGGGTGATGGGGCGGCATCACAGACGTCCGGAGGACAGTCTGGTGTTGCTCGCCCGTTATGGTAAAAGGAAAAAGTAAATGAAATCATAAAATTAAAGCTTGGGCTGCTTAATACAGCCCCGTTATAATGGTGGTCCAGCTCCTGCCGGACACCAACGAAACTGAAGAGCCCTCAGACTGTGGGCGGGGTATAGGGGAAAAGACCGCAGCATCCTGGGATTGAAAAGCTTTGCGGTTGGTGTCCAGTCCTCCAGGTCCCACCTACACCCCCAATGTCTCCATGTGGAGCCTAATGGACACTGAAGAAATTTACTTTTAAGTGCCAGCTGCCTAAGCTTAAATACCTCAGTAAAAATTACCACCAAACACCACATGTGGACCTACTTCTTTTGTTCCAAAATGTTCTGAAACACACCAACAAATCCACGAGGCATAACTGTAATTCAGCAATCAGCTCAATTGTATGTCAGCAACGGGATGGGTACTCAATCCCTGCACTAATAATGCCGGTGGTCAGATTCCTGGCAGCGTAATTCTGACGGTGGAAATCCTAACGCATGCAGGTAAGTATTCTAACCCTTTCCCTTACCCACCATTCCCGTAGACTAACCCTCACTCTCCGTTGCCTAACCCTCCCCCCCTAGTGCCTAACCTTAAACCTAACTCTAATACTCACCATCTGGATCACAGACGTTGGGATTCTGGAGCCGGGATTCTGGGGGCCGGGACTCTGTCCACCGGCATTGTCTGCGCTGGGATAGTGACTACATCCCGTCAGCAATGCATAAATACAGTATTGACATCTCTTTAATTCAGGGGCTCCCAAACTTTCTTGAATCACGGCGCCCTAGAGAATAAGCATTTTTTTCATGGCACCCGTAGGCCAAAAGTTTTTTATTAATACAGCAAAAAATTATTAAATTAAGTAAATTATGCTTAGCTGTCATACTTAGGTTTAGTTATGTGGTGCAGGACAGGGGTGTGCTTATCCACATATTTTATGATTGGGAGCCACCAGGAATGCTCTTGCCTATCAAATTGCCAAATCAAATTAAAATATTTTGATTTGGCAATGAACTACAAACTGGCATCCCTGCAAGTACTTTGTGGCAGCCAGTTTGGGAACCACTGCTTTAATTAAATATAGATGTGTCCTGCTACATCTTTGCTGCGTATGCAGCTAATCGAGCGAGGCGTGTGCCCGCATGCGGATAGGCGCACTGCATTCGCACCCACGCCACCATAGGAATGCATGGTGTGATCGCAGTGCGTGCCGTAGCGCATGCTGCTGCGGGTAATCACATGGCGCGATGTGTGCGCACGTTTGTAGCGCGATCGGCAAAGATGTAGCAGGACACATATGTATGCCACTTTTCTTGCACATTGTAGCTAGAATCCAACCTTTTATTAAAGAAGCACATCTTTGCTTAATTTACAGCCAACAAATAACTGCTGACTCCAGCATAAATTGCCAATACACCTAATTTACATCCTTGCGCATACATGGCTAATATACTAATTTATATATGTGTGGCGCGACTTGTAGCGCATGGAGGATAGATGTATGTGGGCACATCTGTACATTGCTAGCAAATACATCTGAATATCATTGTTTTGGGACTTTGCAACAAAATTGATTTTGACATAAAAATTGATTTATTTTGCTACCAATATTGGAAATAAACTGTTATTTCCCAATTGTCTTGCATCCTCTTTACTATTCACTTTACACATAATACACAGACATCTAGGTAACTATTGGTAATGCATTGACACTAATCCCTTTGTAAGAATCCTGTTATTAGCTGCACTGTTGTGCTACAGTATAGGTCACTACTGTAGGTGTCTGTTTTTTGCAGGTTCCTGGAGTGGGATCGGTATGAAATACCTCCGGATTCGAACACCGGCAGTGAAGATCCCGACAGGTAAGTATTTTCTATATGCACTAACCTAACCCCCCTAACCCTCCCTTAGGGATGCCTAATCCCCCTGTAAGTGCCTAAACCTAACTCCCCCTTCCCCGCAGCCTAAACATAAGTCTCTTGGGGGGCCTAACCCTAACCTCCCCCCCAGGGGTGCCTAACCCCCCCCTTCCCCTAGCCTAACCCTCCCGGGGGTGTGCCTAACCCTAAGTTTCCCCCGGGAGCCCTTAACCTAACCCTCCCCCCTGTGGCCACCCGGCTTACCTTTGATAGGTATGCTGGGCATCAGGCTCCCAGAGTAGGTAAAATGACAGGCGTCGGGATTTCAACGCCTATCATTAAACCCCTGCCAGGATTAGACAGTCGGTAACCCGGCGGTCGGCATTTCAACCGTTGGGTTCATGACTGCATCTCCCTGGAGTTTGTAGAATATCATTTATTGTTCATTATGTATAATTTACAAGCGTTTTTATTTGAATACACTATTCAATGTTTTGTTAACAATGTTTAGTTATTATTGTAGCCTAATTTAAAATAAAATACTGTTTTGAGCGATAACTGAACAATTTCACATTTCTATATTCCAAAAACTGGTGCATTAGTTGTTAATATGCATGATTTTAATTTGTAAATTTGAGGCATAAAATACTGTCAATTTTATGCAACATTTCAATATTCCCTTCAGCCCTACTATACTGTACATCTTCTGGCTGTGTGACACTCATGCACAAACCTGCTGTGGTGGCATGCTACACACAGTAATACCGCTTCCCCTGGTGGGTTCTGGATGACTCTAGATCAGGGGAGCAGGACATGCCCCTTGTGTCATGCTACGCGCCATGTTTTTATTTTACTAATCTCCCTGAAATTATGTTTCAAAAGTTGGCAAATACTTTATGGCACAATTTCAACATATTGAAAGTTATTTTACTTTGGTCCTTTCTCTACGCTTCAGTGCCACTGCAGACAGTGTAAATAAAGAAGTGTGAAGCCAAAGAGCCAATTTATTATTCAAAATGATTTCCTTCTTTGTGTTCTTTATTTAGAATGTAAAGGGAGAAAAAAAAGCAACTCTACAAACAGGCCCTTTCAGGTATACATGAATGAACAATATTACACTGAGGATGTTAACACAAACTGAATGCTAAATGTTCAATTATTGCATACATTAGTGAGTGAAAACTGAATACATTCTAATTACATTTTATTTGGGCATTTGAGCTGGCGAAATCTATTTTGGTGATGCAAATTATACTTTAAACTGGTATATTTAACTTAGCTTTTATACTGTGGTCTGCATGCTTTGGTGAGCAAGTGCGTATCATATTCACTGCACCAATGTAACCTTGAGAGTGTAAGCCAATGCTCTTAGGACCACCCAGTTGCTTACATTGTACGTAACTCTGTGGAATGTGCTGTAAATATAATGTATACAAGGCCTCATCTATGTGACAAACAACATTTTCTCACACAACATGGAAAACCTCACCATCTAGACAGAATAGCACAATATAAACAAGGGAGCGGTCAAAGTAAATCAAATGTAAAGCAGACATGAAATGTTTTTTTAACATTTCATCTGGGGCATACCACAACACAAACTCATTGTGCCAAATATATATCATATAACACCAAATATGCTCACACATTTACTATGACAGATTAAAATAATAACAAGTCACACATTGTGGGCATGAACACATCTTGTGAATGCTCTTGGGAGAAGTAGCAGTATTTTCAATACATATAGGTGATATATTCTTCTCTAGAGGTAACTACTGGGCAAATGAGGAAAGTGTGGATGTGTAAACTTCTTGCTACATACCAGTATGATGGCTGCTAAAATCATTCAGGAGCCAGTTTAGGATGAGGAAAGGAACTTTATATAACACTAGCCTCCAGCCCTGGCTTCGCATGGGAGCAATTTTGAATTTACGCAATAGTCTTTTTAATAATCGAGGTCTTATAAGATTGCCTCCTGAAGTGACACGAAAAAGGGCCATATAAAGTTGTCCATGAGAAAAACAGTCTCCACTTAGATCACCCCCAGCCACGTTGAGTGTCTGTCCCTGGGCTTTATTGTCCTGCCAAAGCAGACTCTTACCGGGAATTGGACCGGTTTGAAATGAAAGAATCGTTTTTCACATAAATAAAATAGGAACGGTAAAAAGAGGGAGAAACTGACATTTTGTATCAGTAAACAGGGTTTACATCAATTTTTCTTGAGAAACCGAATAATACGTATCAACCTCTACATGGTATAAAAAAAAGTACAAAGCTGTGATACATCTTTATCGGTTTAGGTACCGTAAGCGAAGCGAGCACTCGGACATCTGTTTTTTCATTGAATTGCTTCACTAAAATCATCACTGCTCAAGCTCCCTTTTGTCATACATTAATGTTTTAGCCAGCTAAACCTTCCTCAACAAATGCACTATAGAATAGTGACAACTGCATCAAAATCCGTTCAGTGGTTCAATAGATTAGCCCGACACACAGACAGACGCCTACCAGGGACTTTATTATTATACATGAGATTGAAAGCTAAGTGTCTTTTCCATAATCTGGAACACCATGCATATAATATAATTACACTAAAAGCCCATTTCACATCGCAAACACGGGTCGGACCTGGGTCAGGGCCTTTCACATCGCCACAATAACCCGGGTTATTGCAGATTTGGTGCCTTTTAACTCAACCCGGGTTGCTCATGTTAAAACAGTGTGATGTAATTTTTAATGGATTTTATTGGCTCACAATTATGATGACGATTTCAGTAAAGAAAAAGGAGGGGCTGGGGAATGCTTCTAGTGCAGCAATCATGGCCGACAGAGCACATGTCACAGATGCAGCCCACATTTTGCTGATGTTGTGATAAGTTATCGCATCCTTGACAGTGCCAGTTATCTGTTTACATATTTCTTCCTCACCCCTGATCCGCAGCAACTCCATTACTTCTTCATCACTCCAGTTTGCAAGGATTCCTCCAGTGAAAGTAAAGTACAGTATAGTACACTGTGCTGTGTGTATATAGCTTATTATTAGCTGCCTTTTCCCCAAAGTGTGCAGTGCAGGACAGTAATGTAAATACAGAGACATGTGCTCTGTGTGCAGGCTGGTCAGCTGACTGGAAAAAGCCAATCAGCACTATTTTCTCTGACCCGGGTCGAATATCCCGGGTCTGTACCATTTAAGAGCCAAATAACCCAGGTCCGACCCTTCTTTTAACCCGAGTTGAAATGCCGGGTCGGTCGACCCGGGTTATTCATTTTGGTGCATTTAAAAATCACATCGACCCGGCAATAACCCAGGAATAACACGGGTTATTTTGGCGATGTGAAAGGGGTAAAAAAAAGTAAACAATCTTTCCCAACACTATAGCTGGGCACACATTAGACTATGTGTAATGCAATGTCGTCATCGATTTCCCTTGAACTCCTTGACAAACGATATAGTGCATACACACTGTGCAATTTTACAAACGATTAAACGATATATCGTGAGTCGTTTGGTCGTTAACTATACATTGTTTGCTTTCTAAACACCTAACGACCATTTTAAAGATTTCGTGGAAAATTAAAATAGGGGGCTGTACTTTCTAGAGGGTGTATAATCAGGCGCAATTTTAGCTCTGTGCAGTTCTGCTGTGTGACTAGTGAGGCTTAGGGGTAAATTTACTAAAGTGAGAATTTTAGAAGTGGAGATGTTCCCCATAGCAACAAATCAGATACTAGCTATTATCTTCTAGAAGGTGCAAGTTAAATGTTAAGTAGAATCTGATTGGTTGCTATGGGGAACATCTCCACTTCTAAAAGCTCTCACTGTAGTAAATACACCCCTTAGTGTATTCCTGTTGAACGCTGTGCATTGCTTTACTGCTCTGCTTTGTTTTGCCTGGCTAAGCAAAGTGCTTCTCTACTACATTCTCTTGTTATGGATCCTATTTGCTATAAAGTTATGGCATCATACGCTGCAAGGGTCAGCACTGTCATTGGGGGTCAGCAGCATAATAAAAACATTGGTGGTCAGCGGATTACAATAGAGGGTTGCAGGCTATAGAGGGGTGCAAGCATACATACCGATGCTCAAAAAGAACGAATCGTAATGACAATCACATGCAGACGCTTGCTCCAGATCACTCCTCCGACGAAGCTGGCACAAAATGGAGGAGGGGAGTGTCCGGGAAGTGTCTTTCAGGTGACGTCCACTTCGGCCAGGTAGGAACGACATATCGTTCGGTAGAGCGTACATACTGAACGATTTGCTGCCCATCCCCGCCCAGAAACGGCAGCACACTGTCAATCACTGGGTCCTCCACTGGCACAGAACAGCTACAATCGGAGATGGGCATAAACCATTGGGTTAGCATACATCTCTGAATTAGCCCTTCAACACGGGGTATTGAAATGAGGACTCCGGACAGGCAGGTACTTGGTAAAGCAGTGTCTTTTTAATGGTAGAAGACACTGCACCTTAGCATACGTGAGCATAGGCCTGGACACACACAGGCACATAACAGAAAATAATATGAGATATGGTAAGAACTTACCCTTGTTATCTCTATTTCTACGAAGTCCATAGGGTTCCACAGGATACCTTGGGTATAGGTGTGACGTCAGTCGCAGGGCACCAAAGAGTTAAGCTTTCAGCCTCCCAGGATGCACTAGGTCCCCCTCCTATACCCCGCCCCCGGGCCAAGGCACCTCAGTTAGTTACCAAGCCATAGGCCGGAGGAGGAGAAGGAAGAGAGAGAACAAAGATCTGGACACATACAAGAATCACATTCTCACCAGAGGGAGACGGAAAACCGGTGACCAGAGCAAAGCCCATCTGCAGCACAGGTGCGACAGGGCGGGAGTCCTGTGGAACCCTATGGACTTCGTAGAAATAGAGATAACAAGGGTAAGTTCTTACCATATCTCATATTTTCTACTTCAGGGTCCATAGGGTATCCACAGGATACCTTGGGGATGTCCCAAAGCAGTATCCTTTAAGGGTGGGGACGCTCCTGTGCAGAAAGGAGAATCCGCCGCCCGAAGGAAGCATCCTGAGAGGCGAAGGTGTCAAACCTGTAATACCTCACGAAGGTATGGACAGAAGACCACGTAGCAGCCTTGCAGATCTGAACTGCCGAGGCACCACGTCGAGCTGCCCACGAAGGACCCACAGACCTAGTGGAATGAGCCTTCAGAGAAGGAGGGACCGGTAGGCCTTCATGAAGATAAGCTTCAGAAATAGCCATACGGATCCAGGCTGCCAAAGTTTGCTTTGAAGCAGGCCAACCCTTTTTACGGAAGCCAAAGAGGACAAACAAAGCGTCCGACTTCCTAAACGAAGAAGTGCGGTCAACATAAGTCCTTAAGGCCCGCACAACATCCAAAGAGGCCTCACCCACGGAAAGACCCGGTGAGTTAAAGGCCGGAACAACTATTTCCTCGTTAATATGAAACTGGGAAACAACTTTGGGAAGAAACTCGGGCCGAGTGCGGAGCACTGCCCTGTTCCCATAAAAAAACAAGAAAGGGGGTCTACAAGAAAGAGCCCCTAACTCAGAAACACGTCTGGCCGAAGCAATGGCCAGAAGGAAAACAGTCTTAGCTGTTAGCCATTTAAGATCCACTGAGCCCAGTGGTTCAAACGGCGGTCCTTGGAGAGCCCTCAGGACCACAGCCAAATCCCAAGGCGCCACAGGTGGAACAAAGGGCGGCTGAATGCGGAGAACACCCTGCATAAAGGTGCGCACATCCGGGATTGTAGCAATCCTACGGTGAAACCAGACAGATAGGGCCGAAACCTGTACCTTCAAAGAAGCAAGGCGAAGCCCATGATCTAGTCCCGCTTGCAGGAAGGCGAGAATCCGAGACAGACGAAACTCCCGCGGTGCATAACCTCTCGGTCGACACCACTGGAAGAACGTATGCCACACGCGATGGTATATCCTCGCGGAAGACGGTTTCCGAGCTCGCAACATGGTACGCACCACAGAGCTGGAAAACCCCCGGGACCTCAGCATGGCCGTCTCAACAGCCACGCCGTCAAAGACAGCCGAGTCAGGTCCGGGTGAAGGCAAGGACCCTGAGACAGAAGGTCCGGTCGTAGCGGCAACCGCAGAGGAATGTCCACGGACAGACCCTGAAGGTCTGAGAACCAGTGCCGTCTGGGCCACGCGGGAGCTATCAACAGGAGCGTCCCTCCTTCCTGTTTGAATTTCCGGATTACCCGTGGAAGAAGGGAGACCGGAGGGAACAGGTATGCGAACCGGAACGTCCACCGGACGGACAGAGCATCCACCAGAGACGCCCCTTCGTCTCTTGTGCGAGACCCGTACACCGGCAACTTGTTGTTGTGCCGGGACGCCATGAGGTCGATTTCTGGAAGACCCCACCTGTCCACCAGTAGTTGAAAAACGTCTGGGTGCAGGGACCATTCCCCCGGATGAACGTCCTGGCGACTTAGAAAGTCCGCCTCCCAATTGAGCACTCCCGGGATGAAGACCGCTGATATGGCCGGAAGATTGCGCTCCGCCCAAACCAGGATCCGAGAGACCTCTACGAGAGCCGCCCGACTGCGAGTTCCTCCTTGCCTGTTTATGTAGGCCACGGTGGTAGCGTTGTCCGACTGGACCTGCACCGGGCGACCCTGGAGAAACCGCTGTGCCTGCTGGAGAGCATTGAAGACCGCACGGAGTTCCAAGATATTTATTGGAAGCTCCGCTTCTGTCGGCGTCCACCTGCCCTGGAACAAGTGTGGACCCGAAACTGCTCCCCAGCCCCGAAGACTGGCGTCCGTTGTCAACAGGACCCAATTTGGAACCCAGAACGGACGTCCCTTGTTGAGGTGGGTCGTCTGTAACCACCACGTAAGGGACAGGCGAACCTCCTGGGTGAGCACAATCGTCTGGGACTTCAGAGACTGAGTCAGCCCGTTCCACTTGGACAGGATCAGGTGCTGCAGAGGTCTGGAGTGAAACTGGGCGTATTCCACCATGTCGAACACCGACACCATGGAGCCCAGTAACCTCATCGCGGAGTGTAAGGACACCCGGCGGCTGTGCAGACAACTGCGCACCCTTGACTGTAAAGCAGAGATCTTGTCCTCCGTCACGAAGATCCTTTGCTGTCCCGAGTCCAATAAGGCTCCAAGATGCAGAATCCTCCGAGACGGGATTAGAGTGGACTTCTGCCAGTTGATTAGCCAGCCGTGCCGTTGCAGCAGTGCAATGGTCAGGTCCAAGTGGCGTAACAGGAGCTCTGGAGATCCTGCCACCAATAACAGGTCGTCCAAATACGGCAACATGCGGACTCCCTGCAGCCGCAGAGAAGCCGCCATGACCGCCATCACCTTGGTGAAAACACGTGGTGCTGTTGCCAGGCCAAAAGGTAACGCCCGAAACTGGAAGTGGTCGCTGCTGATTGCGAACCTGAGGAACTGTTGATGGCGCCAAAGAATAGGGACATGCAGGTAAGCGTCCTGTATGTCCAATGACACCAAGTAGTCCCCAGGTTCCAGCGCCAGAATGATGGACCGTAGGGTCTCCATCCGAAACTTCGGGACCCGCAAAGACTTGTTGAGTGCTTTGAGGTTGAGAATCGGACGATATGACCCATTGGGTTTCTGTACCAAAAATAGATTTGAATAGAAACCCTGGCCCCTCTGGGAGAATGGAACCGCCACTATAACTCCAGCCTGGAGCATAGTGTGCAATACCTTCCGCAGCTCCGTAGCCTTGTTCCGGTCTGATGGGAGACCCGTGGTGAAGAAGCGAGCCGGGGGTCTGTGCCGGAAGGAGAGGGCGTATCCGTGAGAAACCACCTCCAGAACCCAAGTGTCTGTCGTAGTGGTCGACCAACACTGGGCGAACTGTAGCAGGCGGCCTCCCACCCTGGGATCCCCCAAAGGGAGGCCCGGACCGTCAGGCCGCAGGCTTGTCATCTGGCTTGGGGGCCGGACGTCTGGTACTCCATGCCTGCTTCCGGGGCTTGACCGATTTCTTAGGGCCAGCCTGTCGAGGAAACGACTGTGGTTTGGGCCTGCCCTGGGCCCTAGATGACCGAAAGGACGATGGTCCCGAACCAGAAGGAGCAGCGGCCGACGGGAGACAGGCAGATTTGGCTGCCGCCAGCGTGGCCACAATCTTATCCAGATCCGGACCGAAGAGAACTTCTCCGGTAAACGGCAACGCTTCCAGACCTTTCTTGGAATCTGCGTCCGCCTTCCAGGATCGCAGCCACAAGGTGCGACGAGCAGCTACCGCTGCTGAAGAAATTCTAGACACCAGAGTACTAATGTCTAGAGCCGCCTCGTTGATGTAGGTGGCCGAATCACGGAGATTGCCAATCAACTCCGCCTGATCGTCCGGACAGTCGGATTCAAAAGAAGCCTCTAATGAATCCGCCCAGCGCTCCATCGCTCTGGCAACCCAGCAAATGGCCATAGCCGGCCGTGCTGCCCCCCCTGCAAGGGAATAAGCGGACTTCAGGCAGATTTCTACCTTGCGGTCCGTAGCATCCTTAAGGGAGGACATGGATGGCATCGGCAATGTGGCACTACGGACAAGACGGGTCACGTGAGAATCCACCTGTGGAGGGGATTCCCACTTCGCAAAATAATTATCCGCGAACGGATAAGCCACCGCCAGGCGTCTCTGCGGCTGGTATCTTTTGCCAGGTTGTTTCCACGCCTCCTCTAAATGGTCCACCAACTGACCCGAAAGAGGAAAGACTGTGGCATCGCCCTTCACATCTTTGAAAAAGGCATACTTAGATTTAGCCGCTGGGGGAACTTCGTCCTCAATCACCAAGGCTGTGCGGACCGCCCGAATAAGTCCAGGAATATATACTTTGGACTTAGCATCAGCGTCCTTAGTATGGAGAGGTTCCTGATCGTAAGGATCTAGAATCTCCCCATCATCAGACGTCCCTTCGTCATCCTCATAAGGAGCGGACAGAGACGCCACCGGCCTTTTATGAGACCGCATCACAGACTCCCCTTGCAACACATCCGACAAGTGCTGTACAGAACTCGTCAGGGAGTTAACCCACGCTGGCTCCTGAGAACCCGGGAGCGGGGAAATAGGGAGACTGTGGGGTACCACCAATTGTCGTGGGAACCCCTGCATGGGTGACGACACCACAGACTGCTGGGACAAACCCATCGGAGTAAACGCGGGCTGCGGAGCTAACTGGCCCACTAAAGCTGTTAACGCCTGAGCGAAACAAGCCCAGGGCGGCTCCTGTACCGGTGCTGTAACCGTAATAGGCCGCGCCATGGACAAACACTGCCGGCAAAGGCCCTCCGCGCTACCCTCCCCCTCCGCTAACGGTACTTTGCACGTGGTACACTGTAGCCGGAGGGGAAAATCACTTTCAGACATGATGGCACCACGTATGTGACCTCTCTCACCAATTAAGTATTAAATAGGCGAGAGACCACCCTGCAGCACCGCACCGCAAGGGCTTTAGCAGAAAGAACAGGGACAGTAATAAAGCTGACAGTTTAGATGAAGAAAAGATTACAGGCAGCAGCGCTAGCACAGTCACATACAATGCAGAGAAATAACAATTCCTGCACTAACAGCGCTGATCACTCAACTACACAGACACAGGGCCTGGTAGGACACAGCGCTGCATACACAGACCTGACCACAGCGGAGGAGAGGTATGCGGGGGGACCCAGACCACGATGCTTCCGTCCAGCGCTTCCAGCAGCGTTCACCATGCGTTCTGGAGAAGATGGCCGCCGAGGAGCAGAGAGAGGCTGGCCTGGGGGAGGAGCGCTGCCACAGGACCAGTCGGCAGCATGCAGAGAGGGCTGTGTGCAGCGGGGGAGGCGCCGGCTGTGAGACAGGGAAGGCGCGCTCCCCTGGCATGCATTTAACCCCTGGGACGCCGCAGCGCTACCGCTCTGCTGCGGTCCGCTGTCCCAGGGGGTAGTGGAAGCGCAGGTTGGTCGCCTGGCTCCACGCTGCAGCCAGTCCCCAGGGAGCCCCCTGCCTGGGGACTTAGGACCATGTGATCAGCGGGGACCCACCGCGGGACCCCGCTGCTTACCTCTGTCCCCCTTGAATCCGGCCATGGTCCGGAGCATCTGGGGTCACCGCTAGCTGTGACCCCAGACGCCCACCAGCATCCCCGGATCAGTACCGGCGTTCTGGTACCGGCGGGGTGTAGGGAAGACAGCATGGACGTCAGGACTGACTGTCCATGCTGTACATCCAGTTGTGCAGCCACAGCTGCATGAAGAATAAGCTTCAGGGGCTCTTCTAGCCCCCACTCCAACAGGTGCACCCGACTCCGGCCGGGCACCAAACTAAACTGAGGTGCCTTGGCCCGGGGGCGGGGTATAGGAGGGGGACCTAGTGCATCCTGGGAGGCTGAAAGCTTAACTCTTTGGTGCCCTGCGACTGACGTCACACCTATACCCAAGGTATCCTGTGGATACCCTATGGACCCTGAAGTAGAAAAGCAAATAACACTCCTTGTGCTAATGTCTCTAGACCCTCCAGGTCATGGAACCTTAATGCTAACCCCCCCCCCCCCGCACTCCCAGCCTATCGCCTGGCTAGCTTATCCAGCATCATTCATGTGCTGATGACTTCCTGCTGGCACTGAGCGACCAGGAAAGCAAAGAGGTCTATATCTCCACTTTGAGATGTGCAGCCCAGAAAACCCTGAATTCCAAACTTCTATTGTAACTGTAGAATGTGCTGGTCTTGTTTTCCTCTCCCTTGGAGGGAGCTTATCCCACCAGAATATGGGCAATTCAGGTGAGAGATCACCCCTCTCACCACAGCCCCCATATAACTAAAGTCATACTACTGTTAAACCACAAGAAATGCTAGTTATTGAGCGCAAATGTATATATTCAAGTTTATAAAGTAAACCCAGATGACAACCATAAAGTTGGTACTTTTATAAAACATCTTTTTTTTTGTAAAAAAAAACCCGACTTAAAGACATTCAAAACCAGCCTCAGAATATTGTGTTGACATTTTGGGGTATATTTACTAAAGTGTGAGTTTTTAGAAGTGGAGGTGTTGCCCATAGGAAGTGGAGGTGTTGCCCATAGGAAGTGGAGGTGTTGACCATAGCAACCAATCAGATTCTAGCCATTATCTTCTAGAAAGTGCTAAGTAAATGTTAAGTAGAATCTGAACTCTCACTTTAGTAAATATACCCCTTATATCCAGCAGCTAAACACACAAGCAACAAAAAGTGATGTCTTGAAGTTGGATATTCATTAAGAGGCACAATGGTACACATTTCTCAGAATTACACAGATAAGGTCGATTTACTCTGACATATTCTCCCTATAGGAGATCCCTTTCTCTCTGGTGCATTACACATGGTTTGTGACAAAGTCAAAATGCTGCAACAAAAGGATCACGGATGTCATTGTGAATGCACTTATGGTAATCAGTCGTACATTTCTGGATTATAGACTGAAACGGACCAGTTCTTGAGTATTTTTTTAATATGCACAAGAGATCCCAAATAGAATTAAGAAAACATGGGCAGTGAGGAGGTTACTAGAAAACCTTTGCATAAAAAAAACAAACAAAACAAAAAACTATTATTAAAAAACCATTTGTACAATTTGACATACGAGTTTAGGGCCCTGTAACGACTATACTGGGACAACTGTGGACGGATACCTAGTAGTGTGTGGCAGAAGGATCATATTGATTTTTTGCAGCCCTTCCACCATTCAGACTTAAGCTCCAGTACCAACTAGGCAGGTACTGGTTCAAACTAATTAAAGGGTGCGACCTGCCCAGCTGTCTAGTCTTGCTTCCATTGTAGCAGGGGCATACCACATTTGTTGTCCCTCTATTTTAGTGCTCACCAGCACAAAAAGTCAGCGCTGGTGCTCAATATGGATTTTAAGAGGAGGAGCGGTGCACACAGCCAATATTTATTTATTTGGGAGATTTCCAGTGCACGGGTTGATCAATTGCTTCAATATGACATCTGGTGGCAGAAAAAGAGTACTACATGTGAAAAAATTAAGGTTTAACACTTGCAGTGTGATGTGAAAGGTATCCCTTAAACACTTGCAGCATCTGTACCCACAATATAGATGCAGCCCTCTTTTCCATTATTTGCCTTCACTATATCTTTTCCCGTACTTGTTCTTGCTAAGTTATTTATTGCTAGTTATTTATATAGCACACACATATTCTGCAGTGCTTTACAGAGAATATTGGTCATTCAAATCATTCCGTGCCCCAGTGGAGTTTACAATCTATATTCATTACCAAACACACAGGTTAATTACCCACAGAAACACAGAGAGAACATACCAATTCCACACAGATAGGTCCTTGGTGGGAATCAAACCCAAGACCTCAGTGCTGTGAGGCAATGTTATGTTAACACTACGTAATCCGTGCTAATGAGTAATCCATAACCTTTCAATCCTATTACATGCATTTTAGGTTTTTTATCCATCACAAATTTCTAATCTAACATACTGTATATATTCAACATTTTAGCATTTTACCTCTTCCATCACACATGCTTTGATTTGGGGATGAGTTAAATCCATATTTTATGATTTGGCTAATTAACAAGTTGATTTAGATCATTAGATAATAAAAAATAAAATTAGTGAACGTAATCTAAACCCTTATATACATAAATATTAAACAAGAGCAGTCTATATAATTAAACTTTCTTGTTTATAATTTTAACTCTGATAAGCAAAAATCCCCAGCACTAAAAATGGATTTGATGAATAAAGTTTTAGATTGCAGGATGAGGCCGAAACAAATCCATGGATTTGATGCATTCCTCTCTATATTATCACTATCCTAATGAAACTATATTGCCAATCCCTCTACTTCAAATCGACCCATATGTATATCCACCTAATCCCTTCCCTTTACGAGTTCTCTATTACAACTACTAAATCCAAAGGTCAAGACTAAGGACCTCATTCAGAGTCTCTCGCTAGCGATGTGCGCTCGCAAGCGGCCTTCTGGTTTTGCGCATGCGCATCCTTCTTTCTACACGTGCGCGAACTACTCTGTGTGATCGCAGGCCGCTCGCTCGCCCAGCAAAGACAGCCCAGTGAATTGAGTGACAGGAGAGGCCGTTTGTGGGTGGTAACAGGGGCAGGACACTAATAACAGAGGTGTGGAGGTGCAAACGCAGGCATGCCCGGGTGCCAATGTTTTCATACACTTCCTGGAGAAGACGTGTGCTGGTGGGCGGCTCTACCCGTGCGATTGGGCGTACGTTGGCCGCTCGCTAAGTCATGGTGGGCGTGCTGATGCCTTGGCGAGCGATCGCTTCCCATGGCGTCACTTTGACAAAGTTGCATACCCTGGGGGCGAGTGATCGCATCTAGCGAGAGACTTTGAATGAGGTCCTAAGTTTTCTAGCTCTGTCTGCAGCAGGGGTGTAACTAGGTATTTGAAAGCCCCATAGCAAAAGTTTGTAATGACCCCTATGTACCACCCAATGATGAAAAATATATATAACACATGTAACTTTGACAAGGAAGATGGCCCCCTCCCTCAGCTCTGCGCCCCATTGCACCTATGATCTGCAGCATTACACACAATGGGCCATTCCCTTCTTATCACTGTTATGCTCAATTTGTCTACAGTACAGTGTTGCAGAATCTATTACTGTTTTAAAGACAATAAAAAGATAGTACTATCAATTACTTTTATAACAAAGTACTTGTATTACACTGTTAAGTAAATACAAAATATCTAAAAAAATATGAATTATAAAAACTGCGGACCTGTTTCTATTTGCACAAGTATGCCTATTTGTCCATGAACTACATTCAACTGCACATGCATTTCCCAGCACTTGACACTGCCCATGGAAAATCTATTTTCATGTACAGATGTGTCCACATATACGTAGTCTCAATACACCATGCGGAACGAGTGAGCCCCCAGGTCCCATGTGACTCTGTTTGCGCCGAGCATTTATTTTGCCTTAAAATGCATCTTTGTATCAAACGAAAGATTCAGACTCAGTTGCACACAGGTATAAAGTGCCATATATCTAATTAATCAGAGAAAACTCAGGAAGCGGTTTGCCGCATTTGTTTCCGACTAAGACGCACTTTTAGGTGGAGAAAGACGCTTGACGCAAGTCGAATCAGACAGGATCTGGCGTGCTGAGAAGGGCTGTTAGACGTGACTGTAGCAATAGTGTATGAGGACATAACTTTAGTTTGGTACTTTGTGGGTCCACTTGAAAATTTGACTACTGGAAAGAGTGAAAACTTCATGAAAAGTTCAACCTACACTCCATGCACAATTTTAACTTTTAAAATGCTTCTTTGAATGAGTAAATTGCTGAACACTTATACCCCTTTTACACCAAGCTAAAAATCCCGGGTTGATGCACATCAACATCTGAATTTTTGTCGGTGTAAATGGATCCTCCTGGGTCCAGGAACCTGGGGATCCAACTCGGGTATTTTGCAGGATTAGCCACCGGTCGTTCCCGTGCCACCCTGCAGTGTAAACGGCATGATCCTGGTCGCGATTACCCGGTTAGCGCCGCATGCTGGCCGATTGGCCGGCTTCAGTGGCACTTGGAGATGACGTCATCTCCAAGTGTCAACTTCAACACCGGAAGAGCTGCAGACCCGGCTCCAGTGTGAACGGTGCAGATTTGGCAATATCCTGGGTCGCCGCCTGGGAAGTTCCGGGTCTGATCCGGATTGGAACCCTGTTCCAACCTTTGGGTCAGGCCTGGAACTTTGGTATAAAAGCAGTATTACACTTTCATATACAGAAATCCATGTTAGGTGGTAAGATCATAATTCAGCTCAGGTCTGTGACAGGGAACTAATGCTTTCAGCAATGCAAGCTACTTCAGGCAAAGTAAGTATAGGATTGCATGTCAGCGCAACGGAATATGCTGGCACTATATAAACAAATGTTAATAATAATAATGTTTAGGGGGCGTTTAGCAATAAAGTATATATTTAAATGAAAACCACATACTTAAGTATGCATATACACACTAAACTCGTGAGCTATTTGTAATTATGTATTATATATTTGCACATTGTTAATAAATTACCTTCAGTAGCTTAATCCCCCTTTATTAAAATACACAATACACCAGACTTCCTTCCCCAGACAAATGCAAGAGCTTTGTAGTAACCCCAGTAATTGCAATTTACAGGTAAGCAGTAATCCTAGTAATTGTAGCTATTTGAAAGCAATTCTTAGTTCACAAAAAATGCTGAACATACACTATACAATTAACTAGCCAATCCGCCCGGTAGATAACGGTAGATCGGCCAGATAATCGTATATAGTGTATGTGCATGACCAGGGCCGTCTTCAGGGGGTAGGACTGCCGGGACTCCAGTCCCAGGCCCGTAGAGAGAGGGAGGCCGGGGTGGCAATAGTGCGGATTGCACCGGCAGGCAGGGAGAAACATCAGCAGCAGCATTTCATATATGGCACCGGCTGCAAGCCAATCACAGTTCGCGGAACGATAGCCAATCAGGAGCGGCCGCTGGTCCGTGAGCTGTGATTGGCTTGCGTGCGACTGGTGCCATATTTGAAATGTCACGGCACTGTTTCTCCATGCCTGGCTGGAAAAACCAGGTGTGCTGTTAGTGACCATGCCCTGTGCCCTCCCCAGTCCAGTCCAGTCAGCCTTCCCAGTCCCCCCCCCCACCCCAAGTCCAGCCAGCCTTCCTTGTGTCCCCCTCCCAGTCCAGCCAGCCTTTTGCCCCCCCCCCCCCCCTTACCCTTCCTTCTGGCTATTTATGTGGATCTGGCTATTTCAATGTATTTTATGTGAGTCCTGCTACTTCAATGTATTTTTTGTGGAACCAGCTACTTCAATGTATTTTATGTGGATCGGCTTTTTCAATGTATTTTATGTGGCACTGGCTTTTTCAATGTATTTTATGTGGCCTAGCAAAAGCAACATTACAGGATCCTCTCCCTGCCTCTTAACTGTGTGGATCTGCCAAAAGTCCAGGAGAGTGAGGAATGGTGACAATAACACTTTAGGGTAAGGATTTCTAGTAGGCTCTGTATGCAACGATACCCTTGTTTACTTGTATTCTTATTTGTACAGTTTTATAGGTTTTTTTGGAATATAAAATTTAGGTGATTTTGCATTTTTCCAGTTGTCTTTATTGCAGTGATTCCTAACTTACAGTGAAACCAGCTACACTAAGCTAGAGTGTAAAGCTATTTCGGACCAGCAAGGCAGTGTGGGGTATTATGTGTAATAAGCCTGTTGAGATATACATGTGAATGAATGAAACATGGTTTGCTGTACACTTGTATAGATGGAACTGCATGTCAGGTGTCTTAGATCTGTGACTCATTCTTAAACCACTGCATCCTAACAGAGCTCTTGTGAGGTATCACTAACTACAGAATTTGTAATTAGCTAGAAACAAAATGAGTGATTTCAAAGCTTTTAGCTGGCAACACAGAGGCACCACCTAAAGATGAAGAAGCTGGCCACACAGAGGCACCACCTAAAGATGAAGAAGCTGGCCACACAGAGGCACCACCTAAAGATGAAGAAGCTGGCCACACAGAGGCACCACCCAAATATGAAGAAGCTGGCCACACAGAGGCACCACCTAAAGATGAAGAGGGGATAAAGTCAGGATGTTTACAGTGACCATGTGCACACGAGAAAGCCACCACCAGAAGCCCAACATGGTTGTTATGCTACTTAAAGCCTTTTTGTTTAAAGTTATAATGCCTGCACAGTTATAATGCTTCAAGCAGCATAACAACAGCATTGGGATCCCAGCACCGGCTTTCTTGTGTCTACATAGTCACTGTCGACATAGTGACTGTAGACAAATCATATGTATCCCTGTGAAGAGTTAGTGCATGTTGTGGTCTTTTGGTAACCTTGGGGCCTATTATTCTGGTAATATGATGACTTTACACACAGGGCAAGATCAGTTATGTTAAGGTCATATTTTCCAGCATGTTAAATAATAATTTGATTTGGATGACATTACTATTGGACACTGCAGTAATTTTTGGGCCACATATGCTGATATTGGACCAGTTGCCTGAATTTGCCAGAAATATCGCAGCATGTACATTTGTGACATATTAAACAGTATATGTACTGTGATTTTCAAATGGATTTTCATGTATTTTTTTTATTGGTGCCAAACATGTCTACTTTACCTCTGAATTGCATCATTCAATGTTTCTAGGAAGTGTTCGTCCAGAACCTCATTTGGCCCAGGCCCCTGATAGAGAAGTAATGCTTCCAGCAAAGGTGCTATTTCAGGCAAAGTTAGGATGGGGATACATATCACACATACTGAGCGGATCTGCTCAGGTAACAACCTGTTGAGAAATATAAAAGTATGAATGAATGCTTTACTGTACACTTGCACTTTCATAGATGGAACGAGCATGTCAGACGGCTTATACCTACAACAAATAAAGAATTTATTAATGATCTCCTTGGCAATCTTCTTGTTTTAGGATGTTTCCCTCAAATAAAATGAAAAGTGCAGAGTGGGGTCTGTTTAACTAAAACATTCCACAACCTATGATACTCAAAGGAAATATGAGGGTGCTGATTCCCTTGATAGGAAGTAGGTCTCATCTACACTGGTAAGACTCCTAACCACCAGACTGTCTCCTTAAGGAAGTGTAATTACCAAACTGTAGAATATAATCTGCTCATCCATTTAGAAGAACTTGTCTCTCAACACCAGTAAGTAACACTCCAAAAAAAAAAACAGTAAGTGACACTCCGGAAAAAAACAAAACAGTAAGTGACACTCCGGAAACAAACAAAACAGTAAGTGCCACTCCGGAAAAAAAAAAAAAACTATCTCCAGAACCCCCAGGGCACTCCCACCCCAAGTGTCAAGTTGAGCCCGAGGAGTTTAGCCATTCTGAATTATTCCTTTTTTCCATTTTAGTTTGTGTGGTTCAATTTCAGCAAAAATTTTGATATTAAATGTAAAGAGTGTGTAATGTGTTAAGGCGATGTGATTACACACCAAGGGGCTTATGCAATGGGGTGTGTTCTAGTGCGGGAACTCATGCGAGTAGGTGTATCTGCATGTGAAATGCTATGTTACAGTGTCACAGCCGCTGACACTGTAATGTAGCATTCCACATGCAGATACACCCGCAGTCGCACACAGAATATAGGCATGCCACATATCATCTTAATCATCAATATCCGCTTGTACATTTAAAGGTAAAAATTGGCACAAAAATACGCTCTGCGCTACTGAGTCACACGGTACTTGCGCGTAATGTGTAACACGACTTGTAGCGCATGGAGAATACCGTATATACTCGAGTATAAGCCGAGTTTTTCAGCACATTTTTTTGTGCTGAAAAAGTACCCCCTCGGCTTATACTCGAGTGAAGTGTAGCGCTGACCGGACGGAGTTCGGTCAGCGCTACACAGCACAAACACACAGCCGCCGGAGCCGGCAGCTGTGTGTTTGCTGTAATCAGCAGCCGCTGAGAGTCTGTTAGACTCTCATCGGCTGCTGCTGCTCCCACTGCGGGAGCCATCTTCCGGCTCCCGCAGTGGGTAATGGGAGACACGTCGTCATGACGACGTCTCTCCCATGCAAAGCGGCCGGAGGAGCGGATAGCGGCGGGACCAGGAGCGGGAGTTTCAGGTAAGTAATTTTTTTTTTTATTCTTATCACATCTCTCTCTACTGGGTGCGGGGGGACTACAGGGGGTGATTACTACAGGGGCCCATTACTACAGGGGGCGATTACTACAGGGGCCCATTACTACAGGGGGCAATTACTACAGGGGGCACTAAAAGGGGGTATTACTACTGGGGGAACTACCAGGGGAGGATTACTACAGGGGGCACTACCAGGGGGGGATTACTACAGGGGGCACTAAAAGGGGGGATTACCACTGGGGGTACTACCAGGGGGGGATTACTACAGGGGGTACTAGCAGGGAGGGATTACTACTGGAGGCACTGAAAGGGGGGATTACCACTGGAGGCACTGAAAGGGGGGATTACCACTGGGTGCACTACCAGGAGGGATTACTACTGGGGGCACAACCAGGGGGAATTACTACTGGGGGCAATACCAGCTGCTGCAATTTCCCACACTAGGCTTATACTCGAGTCAATAAGTTTTCCCAGTTTTTTGGGGTAAAAGTAGGTACCTCGGCTTATATTCGGGTCGGCTTATACTCGAGTATATACGGTAGATGTATGTGAACACATCTGTATGTCCTTTTGGTTTCTCAACTCATTGTTAATGTTAATACGTTCAAATGCCTTCCAACAATCTTGTATCTCCACACCTCGTCGTTAACGACACCATCACCTTCTCAACTCGTCAAGTTTGCTATCTGGGCATCACCCTTGAATCCGTATTCTAATACACCAGTCTCTTACTCACTCTTACCAGCTTCACCTTAGTAACAATACATGAAATTGCCACTTCCACTCCATCAACTCTACCAAAACACTTGCCCACTCTTTCACCATCTCTAGCCTCAACTATTGCAAACTTCTCTCGACCTTCCCCTCAACTATCTCTCTCCTCTTCTATTTCTCCGTAATGATGCAGCTATAGACTGATCTTTCCTTTACGCCGCTCTGACTATGCCTCCTCCTCTGCCAGTCCCTCCACTAGCTTCCTACCCCTACAGGATTCATTTTAAACTCGTCACTCTCACCTACAAAGCTTTTACATTATCTTCTCCCTCTTACATTTCAAATCTCATTTCCCTCCACACTCTCTTCCGGCATCTCCGGTTAGCCGGTGCCTGGGGCCTCTTCTCACCATATCACACTCCTACCTCCAAGACTTCCCCACACTGCCCCTACCTTATGAAAACACTCCTTTCAGTCTTTCCCCTAGCCACCATTGCTTCAAATGTGCCATCAAAACTTATCTATACACCCTAGCCTACAGGATATTGTGCTGAACCATTCTTTCCCACCTACACCTTTATAACCGTGTCACACATCATAATGGTAATGCCCAATTTTTGTTCCAGGTGCTATCGCTTCATAGCATTGCATCACTCACCCACGCTGTCAGGCCATGCTCTTATTCTCTCATGTGGACCTACTCAGGACTTCTGAGAATTCACTAAGCACTAGTCAGTACTGCTGAGCACTCTCTTGCGACTCCTCTGCATTGCTTCCAAGTACCTGCCTGTCCTGCTACACTCCATGCAAGACTTCTAAGCCAAGGTATTCACTGACTAAAGCAGGGATGGGGCACCTCAGGCCCGAGGGCCATATAAGGCCTGCGGAATCATTTGGTCTGGCCCTCTGAGGTTTTTCTGTTAGCCTCATCTGGCTAGCAAGGTGCCTAGAATGGCACCCCGCAGCCAGAATCTATGCACCAGTGCCGCCTGGAGCGTCCTTAGGATGCTTCAGATGGTCACAACGTTGCCCTTACAGCTACCCGGAGCATCCTCAGGATGCTACAGGCACTGCTGTAATCACCGGCGATTGTGACCTCTGCCCCACATGTGACGTCACATGGAGGGGGTGTGGTCTGCACCGGGCCCGCAAATAATGTTATATATATATCAAAATGGCCCTTGGCAGAAACTAAAGCAACTATCTGCCCTGCTGGTGCTACAACAGACTTCTGTTACTTTGTGCTTCAAGCTACTTTTAGTACAACTGCATTATACAGACTTGTGTTGAACTCTGTGCTATCGTAAAGCTAATCAGCACAGCTGTATGTTATCGGACTCCTGAAGTAGGCTGTTGCTGCGGATTGTTATACTAGCCTGTTTACTATTACAGCCAGTCTGTTCTGTTGGTTTCATCAGAGCCTGCAGTTTTCCAGTGAGATATTAGTACTGTTCAGACTGCTATTATCATTGTGCATCTCTGAGGTATCTACTCTGCCTGTTTCACCAATTTCTACAGTCTGCAGCGGAGAAGCCTTATACCAGAGCTCTAGAGCGATCCCAGAAGGTAAGCACTGCCTAAGACTCTCAGCTTTCTCCTCCCTGTTATTATTACCTGCTACTGGAAGTACCATTGTGTGAACCTTTCCCTATTGGGCTACATACCATCACAGACTTTCTATGTATAGTGCTGACCACTTATTTCAGTTCCTGATCTGATTATATTCGCCGGTCCTGCCGGTAACCAGTGACTGTATATTGTGCTTTGTCAATTATTCTGTTATGGTTGTTCAATAAATTAATTACATTTATCCTTCATGAGAAGAAGCATTATTAGTCCTTCCAATTTCCATCACGCGGCCTCCAGCCACATAACTACCTCGGGTCCTGTAACGAATCCAGACACTGATAAACCACCTGTATCTCCCCAATACTTCCTCTTCCCTTTTAGAATGTAACCTCTTATGAACATGCCCCCCCCCCACCCCATAGTCAACACATTATACACTAACTATGCCTATACATGTAATTATTTATACTCTGTATCTTTGCTCTGTATGGCACTATGGAAATGTGTAACCTATATAAATTAATACTACTAATAATTTTAATTTGTTAGCATGAGATGTATATATAGTTAAAGTAACAGATTTTAACACATCTGTGCTGTCCAAGTGAGTAACTGAAAATGAACACATTTGTTATTGTGCTCACAAGTAATATTAAAAACAGAATTTATTAACGACGGTAATTAACGAGTGGCCAAGCATTGGCCTGCAGACCTAAATAGGTGGATTCGGGGGGTGGGGGGGCACCCAGGCACGTGCTCTCTCTGGGCCTGATTCAGACCCAGTCGCAAGCGCTGAGCGCTCGCAACCGGGTCAATGGTGGCCCAGAGCGCATGCGTACGACAGAGCCAGCTCCATCGTGCGCATGCGCAAGACCCGGATAGCGACGGGCAATCCGTCGCTCCGGGTCTCGCACCAAAGGGGGCGTGCTGTCGATGTTGAGTGACAGCACGCCCCCTTTGGTGGGAGGGCCAGGGGGGCTGGCTGCCCAGACGGAGGCGTTCGCCTACCGTCTGGGGTAGGCCCCACTGACATCACAAGTGATGTCAGTGGGAGAGCTTTCGGCTCTGTTTGAGCCGAAAGCTCTCTGGGGCTTGCGGCCACGAGACCCTACCACAAGGGTCTCGTCTTGACCATCGCGACCATCATCCTGGCCGCTCGCATTAGCTATGGGTGGCAACCCACAGCAATGCGAGCGGCCAGGGGGCCGCTCCATGAAAAAAAAAAAAGACGCCCTGATTCAGAGCGAGCACTCTGTCAGAGCGTCCGGCTCTGAATCAGGGCCTCTGTCGTTTAGGAGAGGATTTTTTTTACGGTTACTGTAGCTGCACGGCCGCCACCAGAATGATGCTGCTGTTGCTGTCAGTCCTTCCCGGGTCGTGCAGCTACTATGATTAATTTTTTTTTTAAAGACCCTGAAGAAGAGGAAAAGCTTTGCATGAGCAGCAACAAGGTGGTAAGTGTGGGGGCTGCTGGGGACGCAGACGGGGGCTGCTGGACACAGCAGGGGTGCTGGCTGGAGACACAGAAGGGGGGCTGGCTGGAGACACAGAAGGGGGGCTGCTGGTTCTGGAGACACAGAAGGGGGACTGGCTGGAGAGGCATTAGTGGGGCTGCTGGGGACACAGAAGAGGGGCTGGCTGGAGACAGAAGGGGAGCTGGCTGGAGACATAGAAGGGGGCCCACTGGGGACAGAGAAGCGGGGCTGGCTGGGGAGACAGAAAGGTGTCTGCCCTGCATTTGTTACAGTTATAAAACAATCGGAGCAGCCGAGCAGCTCTGCCTCCCTTAGCTCCCTTCTTCCTCAGCAGTATCACATCAGGGCAGGCAGCTGCGGGCACTACTGCAGGGGCGTTAGTTTGAAGGTAAGCAGTTTGCTGGTGCTGCCCGTGGGGAGGAATGCTGCGAGGTGTGTAATGGAGGCGGTACTGTGATGTGGTGAATATTGAAGGGAGGTTGGGGTGCTGTGATGTGGTTAATACTAAAGGAAGGTGGGGGGTTACTGTGATATGATGAAGGGGAAAAGTGCATTGAAATGGAGGAGTGCTGTGAGATGAGACTATTGAAGGGGGGTGCTGTGCCTGGACCTGCCTACAGACTCTCTAGCTCTGTCAGCCACAAATCTGCCCCACAGACACTCGCCCAGTCACCTACCAGACCTGTCCCCGCACACTCAACCTGTCACCTACCAGACCTGTCCCAGCACACTCACCCTGTCACCTACCAGACCTGTCCACGCACACTCATCCTGTTACCTACCATACCTCTCCTCGCACACTCACCCTGTCACCTACTCATCTACCAGTCCTGTCCCTGCACACTCACCCTGTCACATACCAGAACAGTCCACGCACACTCACCCTGTTACCTACCATACCTGTCCCCGCACACTCACCTTGTCACTTACTAGACCTGTCCCTGCACAGTCATCCTGTCACCTACCAGACCTGTCCCTGCACACTCATCCTGTCACCTACCAGAACTGTCCCTGCACACTCACCCTGTCATCTACCAGACCTGTCCCTGCACACTCACCCTGTCATCTACCAGACCTGTCCCAGCACACTCACCCTGTCACCTACTAGACCTGTCCCTGCACACTCACCCTATCACCTACCAGACCTGTCCCTGCACAATCACCCTGTCACCTACCAGACCTGTCCCCGCACACTCACGCTGTTACCTACCATACCTGTCCCCGCACACTCACCCTGTCACCTACTCATCTACCAGTCCTGTCCCTGCACACTCACCCTGTTACCTACCATACCTGTCCCCGCACACTCACCTTGTCATCTACCAGACCTGTCCCTGCACACTCACCCTGTCACCTACCAGAACTGCCCCCGCACACTCACATTGTCACCTACCAGAACTGTTCTCGCACACTCACCCTGTCATTTACCATACCTGTCCCAGCATACTCAAGCTGTGAACCATCTGACCTGTACCCAAAGACTCTCTCACCTCTCGCAAACATCAGACCTGTGGCACCCACGTCTTCTGATAATGACAGGTCAAATCAGTCATCTGTGAGGGAGCTGGGGCGTATTATTTTTTTTCCAGTGGGGGCCAATGTGTGTGTTTTATCCTGTAGGGACAATTTTTTTTCCCTTTGGGGGCAAATGTGTTTTATTTTATTCCTATGAGGGGTAATGTGTTTGTTTTTTTCCCTGTGGGAGCCAATGTGTGTTTTTTAATATTAAAAATAGTAAAAGTATTAAATATGGATAAAGTTGGAAAAATGTCTCACACAGAGTGCTAGTGAGTGGGGAGTGCTATAATGTGGACATTGGATGGGTCAAGGGAGTGCTGTGAGGTGGTTGTTAAAGGGGCTGCGGGGTGCTGTGAGGTGACAGTGAAGGGGGCAGTCTGTGTGGTGGACAATGAAAGGGACAGTGAGTGCTGTGAAGGAGTCAGTGAGTGCTCTGAGGTGGACAGTGGGTACTGTTAGGGGGACAGTGAAGGAGTAAATGAGCGAGCTATGAGAGGTTCAGTGTGTTCTGCGAGGAGTTGAGGGATATATGCATGGAGGACTAGATGAGACAGCTATGATTTGAGGACTAGATGAGGCAGCTATGAAGGGAGGACTAGATGAGGCAGCTATGAAGGGCGGAGTAGATGAGGCAGCTATGATTTGAGGACTAGATGAGGCAGCTATGAAGGGCGGACTAGATGAGGCAGCTATGAAGGGAGGACTAGATGAGGCAGCTATGAAGGGCGGACTAGATGAGGCAGCTATGAAGGGCGGACTAGATGAGGCAGCTATGAAGGGAGGACTAGATGAGGCAGCTATGAAGGGCGGACTAGATGAGGCAGCTATGAAGGGCGGACTAGATGAGGCAGCTATAAAGGGAGGACTAGATGAGGCAGCTATGAAGGGAGGACTAGATGAGGCAGCTATGAAGGGCGGACTAGATGAGGCAGCTATGAAGGGAGGACTAGATGAGGCAGCTATGAAGGGGGGAATCAGGGAGATATGCAAAGGCAATGAGACAACAAAGGAGGGGTCAATCAGAGCCATATTGAGGGAGGGGGCAGTAATATAGATATTGGTATGGAGAAGGCAATTAATGAGATCCATGCATTCTAATGCTTTATGTTGGCTGGCAGTTGCAGATTCAGGGGAAGAAATCTAAATTATTTGACGCTTTTAAATTCAGGTATTTATTCCCTATCTATATTTTTTCAAGACAGAGCTGAAACTTTCCAAGATTTAGACAACTACCAACGGAGCTTAGAACACCAGCTGGCAGGTAGGACATAAAATGTCTTGGCCTTGGTTTTTGTATGTATGCCCTCAGCATGATGAAACGAGGACATGGCTGGTGGGTATGGCATTCTCTGTTAGGCCACTCCCCTTGCTACAAGGCAACACCCACTTTCCCAGGATACCCTGTCCTATCTTAATGCCCTCCCTTAATTTTGCCTGGAACCGCCCCTGATTCAAACCATTGATTAAAAGGTGGTATATCAAAAGTTCCCCCACAAACACCTATGTATCCCAGGAATGTTAGTTACAATTAGAAGTATTAAAGATACCACATACTCAGTAGTATTTGTATCTGGTTGATTTCTTCTAAGATGCATAATCAGTGATGAAATTATCTGTAAAAAAAAAAAAAGTGGAAGCAATTAAAGTTAGTAAAGCAGTTATCAACATCACAATAAAACAAAGCCTTTGTATTTCTGAGCTAAAAAATAAACTTGAAATAACCGAAGTATTTATACATAACTAAAAATGTCAATCAAACTCTTTCAGGCATTTTAGTAAAGTGACATTTTGGCAGGGTGGTGTTCCTCTATTTGAACCAGCAGAGTTTGTGTGTGAAGTGTGAACAGGCTTACAAGGGTATGTTTACTAAAGGTCGGTTTTGCTTTTTTTATGCGTTTTTAACAGTTTTGCAGTCTGCTCACTTACTAAGGGGCAAACCGACGAGAAAACGCCAATTACCAACTTTAGAACATCAGCTCACTATCAATGTGGTTCGACAAGTGCCGTCATGCCAGAACAGGTTGTTGGGACCTGTAGTCCACCTGTAAAAAACATTATTATTTAACTATTTAATTTTACTAATACCACCGCACCCAAAGCCCGGAACTGGTTGTCCTTGGTGAGGGTAAACCCTCTTCCCTGGGGATTCAGCTCTGGGCTGACCAGTTTGGGGCTGGTTGCCATTATGGCAGGGGACCCTATGCTGTGTGTCACCCTGCTATAGCGTCAGCTGCTTTGGCTAGTTCAGCCTAGTGCTGCGTATTGGAAATTAGGGGGGACCCTATGCCTTTTTTCCCCCCTTTTTTTCAATACCAGCCTAGACTCAGAGGCCCAAGGCTGTTAATGATTTTGGGGTATCCCATGCTGTTTGTTTTTCTTAATTTGTACAACTTTTAAGCTGTATTAATAAAACAAAGCCTTCATAGATCATGGTGATCTGGGCAGTGCTTTAAATTCACAGCAGCTTGACAGTGGATTGCCGTCAGATTTGCTGCGAAATAGGGGGTAGAAATCCGTTGGGTATCAACGGAGATTGACGAATGACAGTCAAAACCAAGGCATAGTAAATACTTTCTTTAGACTGTTATCTGCAGTCTATATCAATTAGAAAGCCAATCCGACACTTAGTAAAGCTAAATCTCTTCTGACAACATTTATTTATTTAGGAGTTCTAGTTGTATTGCTTTGCATAGGGGCCCTGTCGCAGGAGTGGCCCACATGACCAGCAGCGCTATACAGACTGGTGACAGCAACGCCTTCACCCACCACTCACACCAGTGTGACTGAGTGCATTGTGCACAGATTGCTATGTAGCCTATCCTGTGGACGAGGGCCCAAAGCACCTCTCCCCACACCCATTACCACGCATGGTGCCACACCTATCTCTTGCATTTTGATGTCAATACATTTTATTTTGTTATTGCTCAGTTTTCACTTGACGGATCAAGATGAAACAAAGTGCAGGTTATATCTGGGAATTTCCACTACAAAATGAACAAAGCAGCAACCATCACGACCATTGGTCGCGCTGGTGATCCTAGCCTGCGACGTCGGTGGAAGTGCTGGGACTGCAAATGCAGCAAGGTGGTGTCTGACACCTCCTTCATTTGCATCTTAAATGGACGGATTTGCACAGCTGCTTGTTTGCGGCTCTGCAAATCCGTCCATCTCTGAATCAGACCCTTAGTCACTTAGTCATACTAACATTATTTATTAAAGTGTTTTATCTCTTTTATCGTAATATTAATAATACACCCATTGACTGTGTGCATTCTTTAATCTACTTAAGGTAGTCTTAAACAGATATGAAATATATATGACTAAAATACAGTTTACATTTTTCCCTAGCCGAAGTGAAATCTTATGGACCCAAAAATATTTACCTGCCCATCCTATTCTATTCTGAATCTGTACATATCATCAAGTAAAAAAATTCCTAATGCTGGGAATACACTGTTCGATTATCCGCATGATCAGCCGATAATCAGCTGATCAGGCCGATAATTGAACAACCGAGCAGTAATTATAGGTCTGTCCGACATCCTGAAGATCTAATCAGCCACATCTGGCAATGTATGCAATGCCACTGCAGACCACACAACATTTCCCTTGGTTTTTCACAGGGGAGGAACGCAGATATCGTGGGCCATACACTGTGACAGATCTCATAGTGTATGCCACAATATCAGATGGTTTCAGCTTGTCAGATGAAATGTCTGTCGGTCTAACAATCATTTTATCTCACAGTGTATGCCCAGCATACGCAAAACATACTGCTAGAGATACGTTTCCCTAATTCCAGGAGAATGATACAAATATTTTTTTAATGCAGCATTACAGGAGTCATATTCATATGATTATTCCCACTTCCTTGCAGATCATTGAGTGAACCACAGAAGTATAGAACATTCTAACAACCTCGGTATTAGATTGTTATCCTGTAATCATTCAGCAAACAACTAATACTGTGTAAAGTGGAAACATACTTTCTTTTGCACATTTACAGTATTTTGTGGATTAAGAGATATATGGATTTTAGATCTGAATAATGATTTGTACTAGAGGTTTTATAAGGGGTGCTAAGGGAAACTAATTTCAAATAGAAACTGGGAATATGCAAACTTTTTCTGAAACTAGTTAATATTTAAACATATAATGTAGAAAATATTTGTCCATAAATATTTAACGTAGACACTTCTTGTTGAACCAGCAATATATGGAATGTTTAATTTTTTTAAATCTCTTCTAGAAAGGCTGTCCAGTACTCAGGCTGATTTACTGGACCTCTACTAAGAGCTGGATTAAGGGGGGGGGGGCACAGGAGGCGAGTACCCGAGCTTCCCTCTCTCAGGGGGACCCCTGGCTGGAGCTGCTTTTTTTTTTTTTCATTTTAAAAATGGGCGAAGACTCCTGCCTATTAGTCCAGAAGTATGTCAGTCATTTGAGTGAGGATGAGTCAGTGGGGAAGGTTACAGCCGGGTCAGGAGGTCACAAGAGTCAGCTGTGCGCCAGCTGTCATGGGAAAATTGGGATCTGCAGAACAAACTTTAATCTTCGGCAAGTGTACAGCTCCCTCTGTGCTGCTACTTTACTAAGGAGGAATTGGGTACGGGATCCCGGTGGTCAGAATACCAACAGCGGCACCCCGACAGTCAGAATCCCGACGCCTGCACGTAAGTACTCTAACCCACCATTCCCGCAGCCCCCTCCCCCTTGTGCTTAACCCTAACCCCTACCCTAACCCGACCGCGGGATGCCAACTACATCCCCTGTCATTTAGCGCCCAGCCCCCCAATCATACATGGGGAGAAGCGGTATCAGTGCACATAACGTGCGCTGATGCCTCTTCAGCGCTTAGTACATCTCCCCCATAGTCTTGAAATTAACTTACAAAACAAAAAGCTGGGCTCAGAGGCGTTCTTGTGGTTAGTTCTGAAAGGACTCTGCAATTGTCACCGCAAAACTTATTTGTGTATTACAGTATCTGCACATATGTCCCTGGGCAGCACAGATGGTGTAATGGTTAGAGTTACTGCCTTACAGCACTGAGGTCATGGGTTCGATTCCCACCATGGCCCTACCTGTGTGGAGTTTGTATATTCTCCCTGTGCTTGCGTGGGTTACCTCCCACACGCCAAAAATATACAGGTAGGTTAATTGGCTCCCCACAAAAATTGACCATAGTGTGTATGTGCGTAATAATAATAATAATAATAATTAACTCTTTCCCGATGGTAAGCATTAACCACATATGTCTCTGTCATATTGCAACTAGATAGTTAATATATAACTTTTATTTTGGATATATGGAGCAGTTGCTGCAACTTAAGTAGGAATCTCAAAGTATACTAGTAGTAGCTGGACTCCACATGTACACCCCACCTCCACATATTGGCATCACAGTTGTGGACAATTTACATTGAGTCTGAGTAATTGCAGTCAACCCAATAAAATTCCCAGTATAATCTTTTTTGGTTTTGACGTTTTTAACGAAGCTCTGCCAGCAGCAGCATGGGAATAGTTGCAGCGATGCTGCTGGGATTGCTGCTCCTTCTGGCAGAGGCAGGAGATGAGCAGAATCCATCCCCATGCTGCACAAGAGGAAGCCACCACTGAAGGAGAGCAGGTAGGACCTGCGCTACTGCCTCAGAGGTGCAGGGGCAGGTAGCACTCAGTGGGCACAGCCAGGGGAGCAGCACTAACAACAGGGAGAGGGCCCCCTCTTTTAAGTGCCCCGGGCCCCCCCAAGGGTTAATTCGTCCTTACCTCTACCGCGTGCCTCACAGGTTATTTTAATCACTGTCCAGTCTTCCATGCCCTTTGCTGGCTCTATCCTTAATGCTTGCAGCTTCTAGTACTTTCCCAAACAGTGCTCTTTTTCCCATGATGATCATCCCAGAAAACCACTGCTGTTGACTATGGACCTCATTCAGAGCCGCTCGCTAGTGCTGTGTGCTTGCAATTGGCCCGATGGTTTGCGTACACGCACGCTTCGTTCTGTGCGTGGCGTACTACTCTGTGGAATCGCAGCCCGCCCGCTCGCCAGCAAAGAAGGCCCAGTGAAATGAGTGACAGGAGAGGCCGTTTGTGGGTGGTAACAGGGGCAGGACACTAATAACGAGGGTGTGGAGGTGCGAACCCAGGCATGCTTCGGTGTTTCAGCACCGTTTTTAAGGCGTACATAATTAACAGGCACAAGGTAAGTATACTATGGGTGCAGGGTATGTAGAACAAAATAGAAAGAAAATGACACCAATCTATAATCCATGTAATCACATATCATTGTGCATTTTAGTATAAGATATACTGAAACATGTTCTAAAAACAAATATTATAATTATTAGCATAGTAACATGCTGGAACACTCGGAGTCCAGAAACTATTAGCAGAACAATCGCAGAGTAATCAATTATAGTACCTATGTTAATATGATGTACAAAGTGAATTGTGCTGGGTGCAGTAGTTCTCCAGACAAGTTGGTGCACCCAAGTGTAATGTATCTGGCCAGAATATGAGTGGAATTGAATAGGTGTGTAATGCAGTAGTTGTGCTAGTGGCGGTCAGTACAGCTTAACCAGTTCTTAGATTTATGAAATCAGGTAGAACAGCAAGTAGAATATGACATAGGGATATCACAGGTGTAACAGCAGTAGGTATAACAAATGTTCTACATCTGCCTCCCCTCTCCTTCAAGCCCTATACTGGCTCCCCTTCCCCTTCAGATGCCAATTCAAGGTTCTTACACTCACCTACAAAGCCCTCACCAAATCCTCTCCCACATCTCTGACCTCATCTCCCTACACACTCCCACGCGTCCACCTCGCTCAACAAATGCATGCTGTCTCTCCTGCCAACTGATTACTTCCTCACACTCACGCCTCCAAGATTTTGACCGTACTGCTCCCTACCTTTGTAACTCTCTGCCTCTCCCTATCAGACTCTCCACCTCACTGCATATCTTCAAATGGGCTCTCAAGACCCACTACTTCATAAAGGCCTTCCAGCTCTCATCCGAACTCACTTCATGCTCTTTCCTCCCTATCTTCCCCTTATGTGTCACGCCTGTCTGTCTGCCCCTCTGCTTTAGAATGTAAGCTCTCACGAGCAGGGACCTCTTCCCTCATGTGCTTCTCCTTTCTTCTACTCCTCACTCCCCACAAGGGCACCTAACACTTGACTGCCAACTCCCTGCTGCTTATTGTGTGTTTTAATTGCTATTGCAGCAATATGCATAAACCTTGTCCTGCACTGTAATGTACTGTCAATTAATTGTGTCTTGTTCACTTATTAGTTTTATGTACTATGTAAGGCGCTGCGGAACCCTTGTGGCGACATATAAATAAAGGATAATAATAATAATAACAGGCAGCGTCATAGTACACGTCACATGCCTGTTTTTTACACTGAAGTCCTCGCAGTGCTTGCGGCAGGGTAAGGCAACCACAAGCGCTGCGTTAGCTTCCGATGGTGCTCGATGTACCAATGTTTTAATACACTTCCTGGAGATGACGTGCACAAGTGGGCGGCTCAACATACGCTAATGGGTGTCTGCATACACAGAGCGATCGCTCACACAGTCAAAGTGGGTGTGCTTATGCCTTGGCGAGCGATCGCTTCCCATGTCGTCACTTTGACAAATTTGCATACGCTGGATGCGAGCGATCGCATCTAGCGAGCTGGTCTGAATCAGGTCCAATATGTCATAAACCCCAAGAAGAGACCTTAGTAATGAGTATGTTGATTGCACTGGATTTTGAAAGTTCTCACAATAATTCATGATCATAATCTCTTTACAGTAAATAAAACAGAAAGAACTGAAGAAATAGTGGCACTGCATTGCGTGGAGATCTAGTCTATGTGAGTCACAAAGTTACTCAGTTTGATTAGTTTTCCATATTGTTTATGGATTTAATATTTTGTAACTACTTGTGTTCAGCATCTGTGTACCTGGCATTATACTAATAATCATCCACTATTAATAGGTTTAAAATGTATTTACTAGTGCTTCTGGATAAGTCTCCTCTATTTATTGATCCAATGCTAATTTCATCTAGAGAATGTAACAAATTAGTATTGCTTTGCAAGTGAGATCTGATTACTGCCTGCCATGAATTTAACACAGCCTATTTACCTTGCATGACAATCCCTATGACAGGTCGGGTACGGGATGCCGGTGCTCAGGATCCCGTCGGTCAGAATCCCGACACAGGCATCCTGACAGGGCTAGGATACCGACACCTGTCGGTCGGTATCCTAACCCTCCTTTCCTGGTACCTAAACCTAACCTCCACCCTAGTGCCTAAACATAACCTCCCCCTCCCTGCACCCTAAACCTAACCTCCCCGCTTAGTACCTATCCCTAAGGCTAGTTTCACACACAACGGTTTTGTCTGTCCAGTAAAAAAAAAAACAGACATTTTTTTCCAGATGGACGGACGGATGACTTCCTTACACATGCAACTGATTTTATTCGGATGAAACAAGCACTGACTACAAGGCCACCGTACGTCTGAAATCTGTGTGTGTGAAAGCATGCATAAAGTTATGTAAGGCACTAAGTTGTGGAGACGGCATGGCACGGCAGCCGTCCTAGTCAGTGGTAATCACGGCTGTAACACGGCGACAGTGCCGTGTTTGTGCAGTGTGAAAGACGTAATCTATTTGTAACTTCCACTGAAATTAAACGAAAAAAAAAAAAAACATCCGTTTTTTTTGCCGGACCGACAAATCCGTTGTGTTTGAAATAGCCCTTACCCTCCACTGGTGCCTAACCCTAACCCCGCTACTTACCTTTGGGATGCAGGCGCCGCGATTCCGGTGCCTGCGTTCTAAGCGCCGGAATCCCCGCGGTCGTTGTTATAACCGCATCCCCCTATGACATCACGTAGTGGCATCAGAGGAATCTGTTTGAAAAATAAGAAGTTCTTATATTTCCTAATAATTGTGTGGCCAGAAACCACTCTTAATAACTCTGCAAGCAGGGTCGTAACTAGGGTGGTGTGACATGGGCCACGGCACAGGGCACCACAGGGTAGGGGACGCTGCTCGAGCATTTCAATTTTCGGTCTAGAAACATTCTCACTTGCAGCTTCCTCATCTTTCATCCCCTGCAACTCCTGGCCGCCCCTCCATCTAGCCACCTCCCCAAGCACCTCCAGTCACATCCTCTTTTATTTAACACACACATTTCAAAATACTGTCATACCTGGCACTCAAACCTATCACCTCTCACAAGGCAGTCAGACAACTTACACATGGAGCTATCTGCACCAATTTCTGATGGAATGGGTATGAAATACCGCCGGCCGCATGGACAACGCAGTGGAAGCCCGACAGCGCTGGAAATCCCGATCGTGGATAGGTAAGTATCCACTAACCTAACCCCCCCTAACCCTCCTTAGGGGTGCCTAACCCTAACTTCCCCCCCAAGTGCCTAACCCTAATCCCCTCTTTAAGTGCCTAACCCTAACCACCCCCTTCCCCGCTACTTAAACCTAAGTCCCCCGGGGGGGTGCCTAACCCTAAGTCCCCCCCGGGGGTGCCTAACCCTAACCCTCCCTCCCCCTAGCCTAACCCTAACCCTCCCGTCCCCCCCGAGAGCCCTAACCCTAACCCTCTCCCCCGCGGCTGTCCGCTCGCGGTGCCCGGCCTCACTACAATCGTGATGCCGGGCGCCGGTCTCCCGGCGTCGGGGAAATGCGGGCGTCTACATCTAGACGCCCGGCTTTTCACCCTTGCCGGGATAAGACAGTCGGGAAGCCGGCTGCCGGTATATAGGCAGTCGGCTTCCCGATTGCTTCCCATTTCTGATGGCAGGCCTGAACACAGCCACCGATTCCTGACCCAAGTGTTACCAGCACACCTTGAGTACCATTGCCAGTGAGTTAACCTGCCAGCACAGGTTACAGTGCATCCGGATAGTATTCACAGCGCTTCACTTTTTCCACATTTTATTATGTTACAGCCTTATTCCAAAATGGAATAAATTAATTTTTGTCCTCAACATTCTACACACAATACCCCATAATGACAACGTGTAAAAAGTTTTTTTGAGATTTTTGCAAATTTAATAAAAAATAAATAAATAAATAAGAAATCACATGTACATAAGTATTCACAGCATTTGCTTAATACTTTGTTGATGCACCTTTGGCAGCAATTACAGCCTCAAGTGTTTTTGAATATGATGCCACAAGCTTGGCACACCTATCTTTGGGCAGTTTCGTCCATTCCTCTTTTTAGCAGCTGTCAAGCTCCATCAGGTTGGATGGGAAGCGTCAGTGCACAGCCATTTTCAGATCTCCCCAGAGATGTTCAATCAGATTCAAGTCTGGGTTCTGGCTGGGCCACTCAAGGACTTTCACAGAGTTGTCCTGAAGCCACTCCTTTGATATCTTGGTTGTGTGCTTAGGGTCGTTGGCCTGCTGAAAGATGAACCGTCGTCCTAGTCTGAGGTCAACAGCGCTCTGGAGCAGGTTTTCATCCAGGATGTCTCTGTACATTGCTGCATTCATCTTTCCCTCTATCCTGACTAGTCTCCCAGTTCCTGCCGCTGAAAAACGTCCCCATAGCATGATGCTGCCACCACTATGCTTCACTGTAGGGATGGTATTGACCTGGTGATGAGCGGTGCCTGGTTTCCTCCAAACATAACGCCTGACATTCACGCCAAATAGTTCAATCTTTATCTCATCAGACCAGATCATTTTGTTTCTCATTGTCTAAGTGTCCTTCAGGTGCATTTTAGCAAACTCCAGGCGGGCTGCCATGTGCTTTTGACTAAGGAGTGGCTTCCGTCTGGCCACTCTACCATACAGGCCTGATTGGTGGATTGCTGCAGAGATGGTTGTCCTTCTGGAAGGTTCTCCTCTCTCCACAGAGGAATGCTGTAGCTCTGACAGAGTGACTATCGGGTTCTTGGTCACCTCCCTGACTAGGGCCATTCTCCCCTGATCGCTCTAGAAAGAGTCCTGGTAGTACCAAACTTCTTCCATTTACGGATGATGGAGGCCACTGTGCTCATTGGGACTGTCAAAGCAACATATATTTGTCTGTACCCTTCCCCAGATTTGTGCCTCGAGACAATCCTGTCTCGGAGGTCTACAGACAATTCCTTGGACTTCATGCTTGGTTTGTGCTCTGATATGCACTGTAAAGTGTGGGACCTTATGTAGACAGGTGTATGCCTTTCAAAATCATGTCCAAACAACACAGGTAGACTCCAATTAAGCTGAGGGAACATCTCAAGGATGCTCAGTGGAAACAGGATGCACCTGAGCTCAATTTTGAGCTTCATGGCAAAGGCTGTGAATACTTTTTTTTAAATAAAATTAGCAAAAATCTAAAAAAAAACTTTTTACATGTTGTCATTATGGGGTATTGTGTGTACAATTTTGAGGACAAACATGAATTTATTCCATTTTGGAATGAAGCTGAAACATAACAAAATGTGGAAAAAGTTAAGCGCTGTGAATACTTTCCGGATGCACGGTACATTGGGTTGCCGCGTTACTAATATTTGCTGGATATACACTACAAGTAGCACTCTTTCTATAACTTCAGTCGGTGATCTACACTGCCGACTCCAGGCTTGGGCATGGCTGTCCTGATGGACAAATCCTCCTGCAGGTGCAGCTTCACCAGTGCTCTCCTACATCTAGAGCTGGTGAGTCATACTGCATAATTATTGTGTATTATTACTGCAGCTATTTGATTTACACTGTATTTGGCAGTGACACCTGGATAACAGTGGTACAACAGGATGGGTACTCCATCATCGTACAGGACAATTGTCATGGTCCTTCCCCATGAGGCAACACCCCTTTTTTGTGTCATTTTTCAGGAATTATCAGCGGAAAGATGGCGCTAAAGGAAAAGCATTGGGAACCGCTGCCATTAAGACAAATTTAACCAGGTACCTATGGGGGGAAGGTTTGGGTATTGGAGCAACTACACCAGTGGTTCCCAAACTTTTTTGCATCACGCCGCCCTAGAGTATCAGCATTGTTTTCATGGCACCCCAAAGCCAAAATACCTGCGCCTGACCTGCTTGTGCAGGGTGATAAATAAGTATATATACCCCTAATTCCTATGAGAATGAAGCTAGTAGCAGAGTAATTGTAAAAAAATCTATGTTTATTGTAACAATTGTTATCAGGTTTTTATGTTTGCAGCAGAAAGATTAGGTTCTCAGGACAGTCACAATGCTTCCTTATTCCTAATGCAACTGCAGATGAGCAAAAGAAACAAATGTAGGGTGCAGGGGTAGGTTGGGGGGGATGGATGTGGAGATGAAATAGGGGGGTAGTAACAGTTCAGTGTCCTGATTGGAGGTGATGTGGGACAGACCTGGGTGTGGGTACTGTCCCCTATGTATAAAGAAAAGGAAGCATTGTGACTGTCCTGAGAACCTAATCTTTCTGCTGCAAACACGAAAACCTGATAACAAGCAGGTCAAGCGCAGGTACTTGTAAATCATATTTACTCCATATTGCAAAACAGGGGATTTGGGATAGACCCCTGAGTACCAGCAGCTGACACAACCAATCAACTGTGCACAGGTTCTAAATAACCCATGTCAATATACTTGTCTATGGCACAAATGATATATTCTTGCATTTTTTTGTACCTGGTAGTATGTGTATTAACATTAAAAGGCGACAGAAAAGAAATGATGATATGCAGCTTGATAGTGCCAATCTCAGAATGACAACGAAGAAAATAGAAACGTGTTGAATCTGTACATGGCATAAACTGGCATAGTGGATGTGATTATTTTTAATTGAAAGCTTGCCTGATAGTTCAATGATAATAAAATAATAAATACTAAAGGGAGCTTACATTTTTCAAAAGCTTGTCATAGTAGTCAGCAGTTGTACATCCAAGCTGGGCAATCATTTCTGTGTTTTCATCTCTTCCTTGTCCATAGGAGGAAAATAGATGACAGACGAGGTTCTTTTGTGTGGATACAAAAAGCAAGACAAAATTATTCATAAGTATGTGCATTTCTACTTGTAGTAAACACTAAACAGAGGGAACCAGTAAGAAATACCGGGCCACATGGCAGGCGGTTCGATTCCCGGCAGCGGCAGCCCGACACTGGAATAGATCCCGGCAGTGGCAGCCCGACAGCGCTGGAAATCCCGATCGTCCCTAGGTAGGTATTAACTAACCTAACCTACCCCCCTAACCCTCCCTTAGGGGTGCCTAATCCTAACCTCCGCCCCCAAGTGCCTAACCATAATCCCCCCCCTTCCCCGCTGCCTAAACCTAACCCCCCCTTCCCCGCTGCCTAAACCTAACCTCCCCCCGAGGGTGTCGAACTCTAACCTCCCGGGGGGGTGCCTAACCCTAAGTCCCCCCCGGGAGCCCTAAACCTAACCCCCCCCCCGCGGCTGTCCGCTCGCGGCGCCCGGGAAATGAGCACCGTCTACATCTAGACGCCGGGCATTTCACCCTCGCCGGGATATGACAGTCAGGAAGCCGGCTGTCGGTAAAATGTCCGCCGACTTCCCGATTGCATCCCAAACAGAGATAGGATTTTTCAATCTTGTATAAAATGTGTGCTGTAAGTAAAACAAAAGAAATGTTATTATGTCATGTCTACAAAGGCCCAGCAATAGGAAGGGCAATGTTTTTTTTTCACAAATAACTAGGGGGGTATTCAATCACCTCGCCACTGCATGTAAGGAGGGCGAGTTGCCGTTGCAAAGGTGTGTAAACGCTGCCAATGGCATCGAAACTTGCCACCCTTGTAACTTGCACTCACTCCAGAATCGCACATTTTTGCTAAAAACATTTCAGTGACCGCAGGTACCGTAGGTGCAGCATTTTTATCGTGGTGCAATATATTTGCACCTAATTGAATTCCCCACATGTCTTTATAAACATACTAGCTGATGTGCTCAGTTTCACCAGGGTAGACCTCAGACATGTAGTATTTCTTTTTCCTTTATCTCATTTTAACTTAACTACTGTATGCTTAATTGTATGCCTCTGGGGAAAAGGATTGTGGTAGTATCCTTTAAAATTAAATTAAGTATTTTAAACTTTTTTTTTTAATATGAATAAAATGAAGGGTGTTATAAGACATACAGTATGTAAACCATTTTTCTCTACGTAAGGATTTCTTGGTAAACTACATTGGTGGTTCTTTCCTCAGGTCCTAGGATCACCAGGCTGCTGGGTGAGCTCACTCTGGAGTAGGCCACGTAGAACTGCCCATGTGAAAAGCAATCCTCTCTCGTCGCCTTCAGTGACTGCCCCTGGGACTTGTTATGGTCATTGTAAAGCAGACCTTGAGAGGAAACTGCAGCCTCTTTAATTCAAAGGTGTACTTTGATGGTATAAGTGGTATGAACATTCATTCCCCCCCTCCCCCAGCACAGTCGGGGAACGTTCCAATGCAGGTCTTTTACTTTCAGCCTGGTGCCATTAGTTTGGGCACGTTGAGATTCTGCAGCAACATCACTGGAACTCCCACTTTGAGAAGCTTGTGGTCTGAGGGGCCCTGGGGGGTTGAGGGTGTTGAGGAACCCAACGGGGTAGTGGACCGCGTCATCAATTTGCACTACCAAGTCCACAGACCTGTATTCCATTTCTGCCCCTTTGAACGACTGAAGTAGACGGCAGCCGTGTCGTTCTTGGGGGCCAGAATGGCATGCTCACACAGCCAGTCCATGGACTTTTTTTTTTTAGATATAGCTGATATCAGGGTATATCTTGGCTGTGAGGTCTGCTAGAGTCTTCACTACTGTGCCTAGGCCTGCAGGGAGGTCAGAATTCCCTCGGACTCAGGATATTCTCCATCCCCTATTTTGAGTAAGAGCGGAGAATTGTCAGCAGAGACATCGCTCCTCAAGTGGACCCTCATTTTCTTCCGGAGAAAGAGTTTCCAGAAGAGGGACCACAGGCCTTAACTTTGTCAGCTTGAATTCCCCTCGGTACTACTGGCAGAAGTCTTCTGCTAGAAGCATGGTGACAACCCCCCCCCCCCCCCCATTACTCAATCGTTGCCCCTGGTGTCTTTGAGGATTCTGGTAAGAGCAATGAACTCACAGTCCCGCAGCACTTTGGCCATGTTGCTTTGTCACCACATCACCTCAGGCGAGAGGAAACATTTTACCACTTTTCATCACCTTAAAGAGGATTAATATGAAAAAATCCCTGCTTAGTGGGTGCTTACGTCATGGAAGGAATATACTTCCCAAATTTAATGTTTCTAGGTCAAGGGTTTGGGCAGGGCGTTGATGGGTCAGAGAGTCAGGACAGGGGGAGGAAACACTTCTACCCTTTTCACCCCCTTAAAAGTCGAATTTCGAAAAATCCCTGCTTAATGGGTGCTTAGGTCATGGAAGGAATATACTACCCAAATTTGGGGTTTAGGTCCAGGGGTTTGGGATGGATGTTGATGAGTTTTTACTACCGTAGTTGCACACGGGAAGCAAAGCTACCTTAGTGCACTTGTATGTAAAACAGTGCAACCTTGTCTGACGCCATTTGTCTCAAGTAATTCTTCTGCTTGCCCAAAATCAGCTTCAAATAATGGGCCTGAAATAGAAAATAGGCATCTCCTGCATGCATATTCCATCCGAGTAGAGCATTCGTGGAGGCTGATTTAGTTCACAATTGCGACTATCAGTGTAAACTGAAGTGCTAAGGGGGACTGTGAGCGATCCAGTTCAGGCCCAATATCGCTTGAAGAGATACAAGTAAAAGAGTACTAACTGAGGGAAGGGAGGAATGATGAAGCCTCCTAACTACTCCAAAAAGTAGAAAAAAAATAGGCGAGTGTAAGGATTGAGAAACTTTTATGAGGGCCAAATTGTAATGGCTAGATGACTGGGTCAGAAGATCTCCAAAACGGCAGATGTTGTGGGGTGTTCCCGGTGTACAGTGGTTAGTACCTACCAAAAGTTGTCGAAGCAAGGACACTCGGTGAACCAGCGACAGTGTCATGGGCACCCAAGGTTCATTGATGCGCATGGCGAGCAAAGGCTAAACCGTCTTATCCGATCCTACAGAACTAATGTAGCACAAATTGTTGAAAAGGTTAATGCTGGCTATGATATAAAGGTTTCAGAACACATGCTGCATTGCAGCTTGCTGCGTAAAGATCTGCATAGCCACAGACTATTCAGCGCGCCCATGATGATGATTGTACTCCCCCAAAAGCGACTATAATGGTATAATGAGCGTCAGTGGACCATGGAGCAATGGGAGAAGGTAGTCTGGTCTGATGAATCAGTTTTCTTTTACATTATGTGGATGGCAGGGTGGGTGTGTAATTTACTTGGGGAAGAGATGGCACCAGGATGCACTATGGGAAGAAGGCAAGCCAGAGGAGGCAGTGTGATACTCTGAGTAATGTTATGCTGGGAAACCCCTTTGCGGTTCCCACCATTGAGGTCAATGGTGGGAACCTTTCACTGGCTGAGAGGCGGAAGGCTTGTCTCTTTCAGCCAATGAGCTCTCAGCACCGGGGTTTCTATAGTGAAATCCCGCCGCTGAGCTCTCATTCGGGAAGTACCATCCGTAGAGTACGGTACTGTGTCCGGTGGCTTGCGTATTTGCATGTTTTATTTTGCCAAGCCCGGGGATTGCCTACATGGACCGAAGAGGACGTGATTCACGCATAGGAGAAGGTGAGTATGTTTTTTTTTTTTTTACAGGTACCCTATGGATATTCTACTGGACAAGGGGACATGATGGCTTCAGGGATAAATAGGTGAGTATGTGAGATAGTGTGTGTGCATGTATGTTTTATTAATGTTTCACCTTCAACGGTGTGTGTTTCCTCTGTTTATTTTAATATTGCTTTTGCTGTGGAACTACAGGTACCAGCGGGCCTGTAATGCCCCGGCATGCTGGTACTTGTGGTTCTCCAAGTACTAGCATACGGGGTAGGCTTGCTGGGACCTGTAGTTCCACAGCAAAAGACAATGGACCTCATTCAGAGTCGGTCGCAAGCGCTGAGCGCTCGCAACCGACTCAATGTTTTGGTCCTGCGCAAGCCCCAGAGTGAGAGAGAAACTCTCTCGCTCCGGAGCTCACTACAAAAGGGGCGGCTGTCGATGTTGATCGGGGGGGTGGTTACACAAACGGGGGCGTACCTGACGGAACGCTTGCCATTTTGTGGGCGGCCGCACTGACATCAGCAGTGATGTCAGTGGGGAGTTTCCTGCTCGATCAGAGCAGGAAGCTCCCTGGGGCTTGCGGGTGCTGAGACCCACCCTTAGGGTCTAGTCGCAAGCCCCGCATCAATCACCCTGGTCGGTCGCTAAGCTGTGGGTGGTAACCCGCCAGCTTAGCTAGCGACCGGGAGGCTGCACAAAAACCAAAGAAGCGCTCGCCTCTTATTCAGAGAGAGCGATCGCTTCTTGTGACCGCCTCTGAATGAGTTACAATATTTGTAACTCTTTTAAATGCACCACATTACACTATCAACCTGGCACCCACCGGCCAGGGGACCCCTTCATTGGGGGGGTCCCCAGCTCACCAGGGATCCCCGGCCCGGGCTGACTAGCGGTCAGGGATTATGCTTCGGTCCCTGGCTGTGGCATTAGCACCCCCCCCCGCTACAAAAAGTCCATTGCTGGTTCTGGTAAATACAGGGGAACCCTACTAATTTTTTCCCCCTGTATTTCCAGAACCAGGACCGGATCAGAGCCAAGTGCTGGTTGCGCAAAATATGGAGGACCCCTACGTTGTTTGTCCCCTGTATTTTGGCAACCAGGGCTGGTTCTGACTAGCACAGTGCTGGTTGTGCTTAAACACAGGGGACCCCTGTCGTTTGTCTCCTGAATTTTGCACAATCAGCACTGGGTCACTAAAAGCCTGTAGCTGGTTGCTCTTTGGTGGAGGGGAGGGGGGGGGGCACGCTGGTTTTCTTTGTTTTTTTTACACAGGTTTCAGTTTTCTTTTAACCACAGCAGCACCGACGGGTCTCACTGATCCCGTCCGTGCTTCTGTGTCGATGACAGTGATGCATGTAGCACGGATATCCCTGATCCATGCATGCATCTGTATCATTGCAGATGCATGTAGCACGGATCTTCCTATTCCGTGCTACATACATGCATCTGTATCGTGCATGGCATCGTTCAGTGTGCATACACATGGAACAATGTCATTCAAATCGTGCTGCATGTTGGAAAGATCAGCGACCAAGATCAACGATCTGCGGGAGCGCGCATCGCGATCACCCCCACACATGGCACTTTTTAAATGATTGGTCATTCGAATCGATCGGAAATGGCCGAATCGATTAAAAAATCGTGCCGTGTGTGGGGACCTTAAGTGTATGTTCAAAATAATATATTATTTTTAATTCTATTGCATCATGCTGTTGAAAGAAAAATTACTGTAAGAAGTTCATGTATGCATGAATATAATATATATATATATATATATATATATATATATATATATAATATATATATAGTACAGTGCAAAAGTTTTAGGCAGGTGTGGAAACAATGCTGCAAAGTAAAAATGCTCTCAAAAATAGAAGTTTTAATAGTTTATTTTTATCAATTAACAAAATGCAAAGTGAATGAACAGAAGAGAAATCTAAATCATATCAATGTTTGGTGTGACCACTCTTTGCCTTCCAAACAGCATAAATTCTTCTAGATACACTTGCACACAGTTTTTGAAGGAACTCAGCAAGGAGGTTGTTCCAAATATCTTGGAGATCTAACCCCAGATCTTCTGTGGCTGTAGGCTTGCTCAAATCCTTCTGTCTGTCGGCTTGCTCAAATACTTCTATCTCTTCATGTAATTCCAGAGAGACTCGATGATGTTGAGATCAGGGCTCTGTGGGGGCCATATCATCACTTCCAGGACTCCTTATTCTTCTTTACACTTAAGATAGTTCTTAAAGACTATAGCTGTATGTTTGGGGTCGTTGTCCTGCTGCAGAATAAATTTGGAGCCAATCAGACGCCTAGCTGATGGTATTGCATGATGGATAAGTACCTGCCAGTATTCCTCAGCATTGAGGACACCATTAATCCTGACCAAACCAAGCAATGTTTTGCAATGTTCTAGTTACATTAATACCTGGTAGTTCGTGCAACGAGATGTCGCACTTCATTGAATCTGCCCATTATTGTCAGTTCATAGTGTATTTTTATATTGTGAATTACAAGTGGTGACGTGAACGTGTTGATCACGTCTAGCACTTGTAAAGTTTTATGTTTAGAAGTAACATTTGGTATTAATGTGTGTTTGGTGTAAACAGCCAGTTTATGAATTAATACCACTATCATGGTATGCTTTAGCATTTGCTAGATCATGTGCTTTATTTTCCAAATTATGTGTATGGCAACCCTCCAAAAAAGTAGATTGACACTACAAAACTTCCTTTATTCCAGTTCATGCTAACCAGAAACAAACAAGAACGGGTTTATTTCTAGATTACTCTCTGGATGGATATAAAGATAGCTCCAGTACAAAGGAAAACAAGAGTAAAAGATTTGGGGGAATTCACAAAAACTACAAGGAGAGTGTACAAATGTTCTAGAATAGCCACATGGGGGCAACATAAGGCAAAGGAAACCAACATCTATTATTTTTCTACTATGGTCTAAAACATTTTAACAAAAAGTTAATGCATATTGCCAAGAACTAAGAAAATTTTTCAAAATGGCAAATTAGCACAAATATAGAAAATGTACAAACTATGACTCTAAATAACATAAAGCAAGTACAAATACTAATGACAAAACTGTAACAATTATTTTCAGAATGATTTCTTTCATATCCATCACTTTAAACATAAGGCTATAGAACAGTAAAATCTGTGTGGCACAATCTTATAACCTCATATTGCTGAATTTAATTAGAATTGAAAAGATGATCAGCCACATCTACTGACCATGGTCATATGTACAAAAACAATAGGGAAACTCAGTTTTTAGTGTCTATTGACAGTCAACGATAAGCAAACCACTGCAGCCCTTGAAAGAGACAGTGCTGTCATTCAAATAGGTGCCAATCAGCAGCGGCTGCCAATCCATGAGCTCCGCATTGGCTCGCGACTGCCGCCAGATTCAAATGACGTTGGCTCTTTCTCTCAAAGGCTGCAGTGCGGCTGCCTGCTGATGCGGGCATGCACACCAAATCCACACCTGCTCATGCAAATGAGAGCTCAGAGACTGCTAGAGGGACACAGTGGAAGCTAGGTACTGTAGGTAAAAGGCTGCTGGGGGGACAGGAGGAGGATGATTGGAAGGATAATGTGTAAGGGGCATTACTGCGTGGCATAGTGTGTAAAGGGCATTACTGCACGGCATAATGTGTAAAGGGCATTACTTCAATTCATAATGTGTAAAGGGCATTGCTGTGCGTCATAATGTGTAAAGGGCATTACTCTGTGGCATAATGTGTTATAAGGGGCATTACTCTGTGGCATAATGTGTTATAAGGGGCATTACTCTGTGGTATAATGTGTTATAAGGGGCATTACTATGTGAAAATGTTTAAAGGGCATTACTGTGAAAAAATCTGTAAAGGGCATTACTGCATGGCATACTGTGTAAGGAACATTACCGTATGACAATGTGTAAAAGACATTACTGTGTGGCATGATCTATAAGGGACACTACTAATGCATGGCATAATGTATAAGGGGCACTGTTAATGCATGGCATAATGTATAATAGGGCACTACTACTGCGTGGCATAATGTATAATGGGCACTACTACTGCATGGCATAATGTGTTATAAGGGGCACTACTGCTTGGCATAATGGGCACTACTACTTCGTTGCATAATGTGTTACAAGGGGCACTACAGTGTGAGGTAACTTGAATAAGGGACACAATAGGGTGAAAAGCTAAAACATCTGTTTCCACCCATGGGCCTCAGTGTCCAGCATGGCACCTATTCACACTGCAGGGAGAGCTTGGGGGCGCCCAGCATCTCCGTGAGTGCTGGGCACGCCCCCTACAGTGATGAAAAGGGGGCATCTCAAGGATACCACACCTCTTTTTTGGTCGCGCATTCGAGGCGCATGATGAAGCATCCCTTTCTGACAGGCCACCTGCTCAACGTGAAGACTAGAGGATTGCAGGAGATATCTCAAATATCTGCTATGGTCCCCTGTATATACTTCCTGTTACGTAGTTCTTAATATTTACGTACAGTACCAATCCGGTTGTGTTCTGGTATATACTGCACATATTCTTTGATAAATATGCCTCTTATTAACTAACCTTATTATCTATTGTAGAAAGAATCCCCAGTGGACTGAGTGTGAGTTATGAGCAATTGAGAACTAAATTGCAATATAGTAAATAACGTAGCAGCTAAGTGGACATTATTGTATTTTATGTAATTTTTATATGTCATATTTTAACTAGACTGTTATAGTAGTGAATGCTAATATTCAATTAACAATTCAATAATATTTAATACAAATATTGTCAATATACACAATGTCAACAGTCACTATGTTGACAGCATATTAAAGGGACAATGCAGACAATGTAGCAAAGCATTATAACTGTGTCAGCATGATCATTTCAAACAAGATCGTAAAGCATCATGTTTAAGGTTATCATGCCAATACAACAATGCTTGAAATAACATTACAACAGTGTCGGCATTGTCCTGTTGATATCTTGCTCTCGAAACATTGACTGTTGACAGCATGGTTGGCTGTATTTCCCCTTCGTGCTAGGGACCTGGAAGTGACGTGAGTGAGGGCGGAAGTGCAGTTCCTGCCCATGACAGGCAGCTAAAGAAGTACTTTGTCCCCACTTAAACAAGTTTGTTGTCCCCTCGTGGGCTCGCTGCGCTCGCCACGCTTTGGGCACAGTGGCTTGCTACGCTCGCCACATGGTTATATTCCCCCTCTATGCCCACTTGGATGGCAGGGAATTACGCTGGACACTGGCTGATGATGTCAGGGTCCTCTCCGTGAAGGGGATTTAGACATTACCTTGACAGCATGTGCATTGACAAGCTAACTACTTCCTGTTATATGGATGCAGCAGGGTGTTACAGCAAGGCCAGACTAGGCATAACAAATAAACAAGTTGATATTCAAGCATGCAACCTAAAGGCCCCAAATAATTCCCCAAAATATTTAATGTCAACATTTGTGATGACTATGGCTTCCCATCCAGCCTTTTGGTGTTACAACAATGTCAGTTATGAAACAAATTGCAAACTTACATCTGAAGCTTCATCAAAAGGCTACTTAACAATTTACAAATACAAAGCTAATGAATTCAATTATTACTAAAATTCGTGTCCTGTTACCGTAATATAAAGGATGAGCCATTCTCACCTTTCCCATCTGCATTTCATGATTTATTCAAAGTGTAAAAATGTTGATGCAACACATTAACCACTTAACTGGCAGCGTCGCATGTGATGCGACCACAACTGGCAGTGCTTAAGCTGGCAACGTTGTATCACATGCGACTGCGCGCTGCCACACTGCTTCCCCCGGATTATGCAGAACGGATCTCCGCCGACTCCCCGGAAGTGATGTGGCGGTCTGTGACCACTGACATCACTTCTAGAATAGTGCCCCAGAATGCAGTGCGAACGGCACTCCAGGGCGCATGTGCCGAAGATTGCAATGCGAGGGGGAGAACTTCGCTCCCCTCCAAGCACTTTTTGGCTGATCTCTGCTAGTGCAGAGATCAGCTTCAGCAGGGAGGTGATCATCAGTCACCCCTGATGCACGTTCTGCTGTGCTCTGCATATGGAGGAGGGTGTGTGGGTGTATGCCCATGGGGGCTGAGGGGGGGGGGGGGACCAGGACCAGGGGGGGAGGATCTAAAATCAGTGGGGATGTGGGGGCTAATAAAGAGTAATATGACTCTGGAGGGGGTAAAATAGTTAAGAACAAATTATACTGGTCAAAAGGGAGGAGGAGGTGTGGCAAAAAAAGGGTCTTTATACAGGGGGGGGTTGGTTTAGAAAACAGGGATTTTTTTTTGTTACTATTAATGGGGTGTGGGGGATATTATTATTAGGATTTATAACACCTGGGAGTTCTATTGCCTATAGGGGGTGGGTAGTTATTTTATTATGGGGGCCTATGGACACATAGGGATGGGTAGTTGCAAAACACCCACTAGGTAAATATTAGAAAAATTAATGATACTTAATTATATTATTAAAAATAATATTTAAACTTTATTATGTAATTTAAAAAAAACTACCATTTCTGAGCGGTTTTCTGGGAATTAAATAGTCAGTTAAGTGGTTAAACAATGAGTTTATACTTTCCAAACATATTTTAGAAAATGAGATTAAGGGGTTATGGGCAGTGCCAAAGAGTACCATGTACCTGAAGCCTAAGGGGATTTAAGGGTTTCCCCAACCCTTAGGGTACAAACTTAAAAACATAAGGACTCTCGGGCGCTGGGAGGTTATAAACATAAAACGTATCTATGACACAGAGCTTTAAATAAGCATTCCCATTCTCACTCATCAAGAGAGAGCACATATGCATGTATCTGGGAGAAGCCAGTGGAATAGGTGTGCACCATATAAATAACTGGTAATAAATAAAATAATGTCACAGATTAAAAAGGTAGAACTGGTAACCTCAGAATAATCAGATGTTTATAACATAGGAATACCTAGCGTTCCCGCTAGGCTGTTTTAGCGGGGCGCGGTGCCCTGCCCTCCTTCTGGAGGGCAAAAAGCACCCTACCCTCCAGGAGGAGGGCAAAAAGCGCCCTGCCTCACAGCCTGCGGGTGCCGTTCTCACCCTGCCTGCCGCCGGAGCTAGAGTGAACACTAAATACCCAAACAGGTTTAAATATGAGTAAGTTATTTATAAATGGTATATTGAACAAACAATAATACAGGTTGAGTCTCCCATATCCAAATATTCCCGAAATACGGAATATTTTTAGAATGACTGAGATGGTGAAACCTTTGATTTTTGATGGTTCAATGTACACAAACTTTGTTTAAGGCACAAAATAATTCAAAATAAAGTATAAAATGACCTATAGGCTGTGTGTATAAGGTGTATATGACATATAAATGAATTTCATGTATCTATACAAAGTTTGTTTGAGCCACAAAATTATTGAAAATATTGTATAAAATTACCTTCAGGCTGTGTGTATAAGGTGTATATGAATCATAAATGCATTCTGTGTTTAGATTTGGGCCCTATTCCTAAAACAATTCAATATGGTATGCAATTATTCCAAAATACGGAATATTTCGATATCCAAAATACCCTTGGTCCCAAGCATTTTGGATATGGGAGACTCAACCTGTAAAAACAGTTTTCACTTTAACAGACAGTCAGTATGCAGCTTATAAAAAATCATACAGCATTAAAAAAATAACAGACATAAAATCATATAGACCAAAATATAAAATAAAACATAAGAATAAGATAAATTATCTCACTGATAGACAAAACTGGGCCCGTTTCAGATCTCCTGTATACCTCAATCAGTCAAAGAAAACATTTTTGTGCTAGCGATTAGCAGTAAATCACAGAAGTGTACTAGAAACTGGTGACAATAAACTCTTGCTAAACTGAACAAAATGTGCTGTAGCATTACCAAAATGTGATGTGGATGCCAATTCAAAAAGAGCCTTTTAATTTTTGCACTGTGCATCTTGAGATTGTGTAATATCAAGATTCAAGTCGATTTTCTAGATGAGTCGCATCTCCTTCTATTGAAATATGATCAACTGTAATTCCTCATCTACTAAATGCATTGGATCATAAAAATGGACATGCTATGCAGATGGAGTAGCTGATATCTGCTATATTTGTGACAATTGGAACCACTAACTTTTTAACACACTTGGGTTGATAATTTTGTTTTTCTAAAGCAGGCACTTACCAGAATATCTCAATGAGGTGACATGGGAGAAGTGCTCCCTGATGAGTGGGCATACTTCCCACCATGTAGTTTGCCAGTTTTAATTTATCTATACTTATAATAAAGTTATAATGGTTGGGTCTGTAGATCAAATGTATTTTTAGAAATGTACACCTTGGGACTCTGTATAAACTATGGAGTAAAGAAAAAAACAATTTTCAGAATTGGCTGTTTGTTTCGGCATCACGCAAAAACTATATACATATATACACACACACAATACATATATTGCACACCCCAAACGCAAAGATATACAGTCAGGTCCAAAATATTGGGACATTGACAGAATTTTCAGATTTTTGCCTCTATTCACCACCACAATGGTTTTGAAATGAAACAAACAAGATGTGATTTAACTGCAGACTTTCAGATTTCATTTGAGGGTAATTACATCCAAATCGGGTGAACGGTGTAGGAATTACAAACAGTTTCAATATGTGCCTCCCACTTTTTAAGGGGCCAAAAGTAATGGGACTATCAACTCAAAAGCTATTTCATGGACAGGTGTGGGCTATTCCCTCGTTATTTCATTATCAATTAAGCAGGTAAAAGGTCTTGAGTTGATTCTAGGTGTGACATTTGCATTTGGAATCAGTTGCTGTCAACTCTCAATATGAGATCCAAAGAGCTGTCACTATCAGTGAAGCAAGCCATCATTAGGCTGAAAAATCAAAACAAACCCATCAGAGAGATAGCAAAAATATTAGGTGTGGCCAAATCAACTGTTTGGAACATTCTTAAAAAGAAAGAACGCACTGGAGAGCTCAGCAACACCAAAAGACCCGGAAGACCACGGAAAACAACTGTGGTGGATGACAAAAGAATTATTTCCCTGGTGAAGAAAAACCCCTTCACAACAGTTGGCCAAATCAAGAACACTCTCCAGGAGGTAGATGTATATGTGTCAAAGTCAACAATCAAGAGAAGACTTCACAAGAGTGAATATAGAGGGTTCACCACAAGATGCAAACCATTGGTGAGCCACAAAAACAGGAAGATCAGATTAGAGGTTGCCAAACAACATCTAAAAAAGCCATTACAGTTCTGGAACAACATCCTATTGACAGATGAGACAAAACTCAACTTGTACCAGAGTGATGGGAAGAGAAGAGAAGGAAAGGCACTGCTCATGATCCAAAACATACCACCTCATCAGTGAAGCATGGTGGTGGTAGTGTCATGGCGTGGGCATGTATGGCTGCCAATGGAACTGGTTCCCTTGTATTTATTGATGATGTGACTGCTGACAAAAGCAGCAGAATGAATTCTGAAGTGTTTCGGGCAATATTATATGCTTATATTCAGTCAAATGCTTCAGAACTCATTGGACAGCGCTTCACAGTGCAGATGGACAATGACCCGAAGCATACTGCAAAAGCAACCAAAGAGTTTTTTAAGGCTAAAAAGTGGAATGTTATGCAATGGCCAAGTCAATCCCCTGACCTGAATATGATTGAGCATGCACTTCACTTGAGGAAGACAAAACTGAAGGGAAAATGCCCCAAGAACAAGCAGGAACTGAAGACATTTGCAGTAGAGGCCTGGCAGAGCATCACCAGGGATGAAACCCATCGTCTGGTGATGTCTATGCGTTCCAGACTTCAGGCTATAATTGCCTGCAAAGGATTTGCAACAAAGTATTAAAAAGTGAAAGTTAGATTTAGGATGGTTTAGTTTGTCCCATTACTTTTGGCCCCTTAAAAAGTGGGAGGCACATATAGAAACCGTTGTAATTCCTACACCGGTCACCTGATTTGGATGTAATTACCCTCAAATTAAATCTGAAAGTCTGCAGTTAAAGCACATCTTGTTTGTTTCATTTCAAAGCCATTGTGGTGGTGAATAGAGGACAAAATATGAAAATTCTGTCAATGTCCCAATATTTATGGACCTGACTGTATATATATATATATAGATGTGTGTGTATGTACATGTATATATATATGTATATGTTAAGTCCATCATAGATAGAATCTCATGCATAAACACCGCACATTACGCACAGTTGCGCTGCTAACATGACGCTCAGTAGCGAATGCACAATATCCTGCATGCGAACGCTGTTTATTAGCTGCATGCATGTACATCTGCCCCAAATCAGATAAACCTAACTAGCGTCTTTTCCCATATCCCTAATACTTACATAATGCACACTTACACAAAAGGTTCCATAGCTATAAAGTAAAAGATTCAAGTTTTATTCATTTATTACAAATGCTGTGAAATAAAGACTATTTTGGTATCTAAGGTTTAATACATGATAAGTAAGCCGTGTTTGATATTATACTGATCCACACTTTATCCACTGCTTCCCGGTATCAATGGTGTGAAGATCGGAACATGCGTTTGCAACTTATGGACCGTAAAGACATAAAGAACCAAAATTTATTTTTGTGCATGCAGGGGAAATAGAGGAGGCAACAAGCTGTTAGAGGCTGTTCTGTGTCCATTTGAACCAACCTGTTAAATGCTCTGTAACAGATGCGTCCCCCTTGGGAACCAATGGCATCAGCAACAAGCCTTTCTATTGTGTTGTCTATTTCTGGGGGGGTATAAATATGTGTGCTCTGACCCTGGGTTTCTAGTCTTCTTGCTGATTGACGGAGGTTATCTTGCTGATGCCGGGATCTGGTCCAGAGCGCCTGCATATGTATAACTGTACTTGGGTCTGTATAATTTCTTTGCGCTAAATTGTACTTAGATCACAGCGTGTAACTGACTGTACTTTTACTTGAATAATACTTTGTGCTTTGGAACCACAGGTTCAAGGTCTGGAGTCTTTATTTAATGTATGACTGCGTACACAAATTGCGTCAACCTTAGAGGTTTATAGGCAGGATATTAGAAGGTATAGGCAGGAGTGTATAGAGGTTAGAATCCAGAATCCTTAGTTGGGGGCTCATAGTGAAGTCACTTACCTGTTCACACGATAAAATACGGCTATCGATATCTCACCAAAGGGTGGATAGTGGCCACACGCAGTATTCCCTGCAACCACTCTATGCTGAAAGATCGCTATCCGTTATCGTGTGAGTCAAGGTACGCTGACTAGAATCCAGGGACAAGAAAGGAAAAAGTTTGTTTTCCTTTGTTGATAGTATTTTGCGTTTAAAAGGGGTGCCGCAGTATTGCGCACGCGGCTAAGTCGCATTTTTGCGCGCAATGATGACACACTTTTGCGTACGCAGCTAAGGGTAAGTCATACGGTTGTGTAGTAGTCGCATTAATGTGTATGCGACTGGTCGCACAATAGCGTATACGTATTTCCGGTTGTGCGGCCACGTGTTTAAACAAAGCCGTTAACGTTTACATTTTTCAATTGTTGCCAATAACTGAGTTAACGTGTATTTTTCTGCGCAGGAAAAAAGTGTGTATCAGTGAGTATTTGTTTAGGGTGTAACACAGGACCTAAATGTTAAGGGTATCGTAGGATCCTTAAGTGCTAGGCGCAGGAGTTGGCCTAGTGACTCGATAGCAGCTTACCGTTTACTTTACACAAAGCAGGTGTATGGGTTGTTATTTTTGTTAGGGTTCGGCCCCCAGCGTAATTATAGCGTTCAGTAATCAATGTGTGTGATCTGTTTGAACACTATAAATGAACCTCATAATCTTGGCTAGATTGTGAGCTGGTGGGAGGGTGGACGAAATCAACTGGAACACAAAGGGTACTTTGCTGCCCCCTAGCAGTTGAAAGGTAGTCAAAAAGGGATTGCTGAGCGGAAGCGGCCTTTACTTCCGTAGGTGAGTGGAAGCGTCTAGAAGTCCTCCATAGGGTTTGCGGATACACCCTTTTTCCAAGGCGTCCGCAGGTAAGTGAAAGTATCTTAACTGTCTTTCACCAGTTTAAATCTTTATTGAAAAACGTAGGAGTTGTCTCAAGATGGGAGCCACGCAAACAATAGAAATGTTAGACAATGATGTGCTGCTAATGGAGGCGCCGCTTGGATCGGCCCGTCGTATTATGCATACTAAGTACGGTACCTTTGCAATAAGGTATTGTGACGTATGGTTTAAAATAACGATGAAGAGTCTTAGACAGTTTCCCAGAATTGGTAGTTTTGATAAAGATGCATTGGATAATATCCGGGACCACATCAGTCTAATGCGGTCTCGAGGTAAGAAGGTAAAATATTATGAATGTTTAAAATTGTGGCAGCATGAAGGGGATGCGTGGCTTAAAAATGTGCAAGCGACACAAACTAGCGTCGCGAAGGCATTGCCAGAAAATACACCCGCAGCGCTGGATTGCAATGCGTACGAGCCACAAAATGGCGCGCACGTGCAGCTATGTAGCGTTGCGGAAAGTATTGCCATCAGTTCACGCGCACCACCGCCACCTTATGTGAATGGGGGTGCAAGTACAGTTATCGAAAAAAAAAAACATAAAAAAATGTAACAAGCAATTTGTACCCTCTCTTAAGCAACCATAAAGAAAATGTTCATGATGTGGATGATGAGCCTATTGTAATGTCTGCCATTTCCCATGCTGTACAAATGATATATGCTGTACCACGACAATCACGAGTGGTGCCGCCATCTCCATCGGTAACAGCAAGGGAAGTGCTAACACCCTCTGCACCCGTAGAGGAAGTTGTTAATACCATACGTAGCAGCAACAGATTAAACCCCCAGCCAGGTAACAAGGTCAAAGGTAGCAGCGCTGCCGGTCTGCATCCCATTCGGACAATAACTGTTCCGAATGGAAATGCAGATGCGAACAGTGTAGTGCCCACGAGGGAAGTGGTAATGCATTGTCCTTGGACAAGGGAATAACTAAATTCCATCATAAATGATTTCCCCGATCCCAAAAAGGAACTAGCCAAATGTCAAAATTTTTGAGGAATTTGGGTAGTTCTCATGAGCCAACTAATAAAGATTGGCGAGTGG